>OX328108.1:22594674-22884126 GCA_946811185.2 Hippopus hippopus | reverse complement strand
ATTTCGGACTGGTCCAAATTGAAAGCATGTGCATGCGACAGTATTTTTGTTGCTCATAATATTGGGAGTTGTCTTTGAAAGATAGAAAACATTGTGGAAAAAGGAGTAAATGTTGGTTACAAGCATTTTCTCCTTTTCCCACTATGTCCTAAAAAGCCTTCTTCTTCTTTAGGGTCATCATAAATTCGGATTGTATGGTAATGGTTTAAAAGGCCAGATATGAGAATGTCATTCATTCAATAGAAAGTACAATCCACTGTAATTTCAAGGTTTATGTTTCAAGATTATCTCAAAGAAACCAGGAAAATGTGGGCCAGAAATCAGACTACTTTTTTTTAAAGCTTTGATCTTCATCTACATGACCTGCCAGAAGCAACCAAAGTTTTGCATGGAGCTCTGAGAGCTTAAAGGCTCTTTTCAAGATGTAAGGTTAAAGGGTTTAGGGGTCAGTAGTACCATATAAGGAGAGGCGTGGAGGGATTACATGTTGGTCATCTTGAGGTGATAATTGAGATGTGATTCATCCAGCAGCTGTCTCCATAATTGGATGGCCACATTAGCCATTTTACACCCATGCATTGTGATTGTTTCATTAGCGCTTTATTGCTTTACGGTACAAGAAAATTTTACACTTGTCCAATGTTGACGGGAATGGAAAGCTGGTTTAAATAGTGGTTAGTGTCAGGTCTTTTAACTCCATGACTGTGTGTTATGGGTTTCACTATTGCTAGGCTCTGAGATGAATTGCCCAAGAACTAGTCCAGGAAGTGCCCTATTTTGTCTAAATTGAAAGAGCGTGTAGATATATTTAAATCAATGGGACTAAAATGAGTTGTTCCTGAAAGGGTAGAAAACTTTTGTAGGAAAAGGAGAAAACATGTGTTACCAGGATTTTCTTGTTTTCCTTCAATGTTTTAAGAAAAGAGAAAAGTAGGGGACATATGGTGAAAAATACAGACATGACTTAAACAGGGAATACCATTCAAATTGTCATAGTATGTTCAGGAGTATTTACTGCAGATATATTAATAGTTGCTTTCATCATTGGTAGCGATTTACTCTTCCAGTTTAAGGTGAGAGTTTTCAAGTAAGAAGAAACTGACAAATGCATACATTGTTCATTTGTGTCAATTTTTCCATTTTGCCATATGGTTTTTTACTTTGTGGTCGAGATAAGTAGTATTTGCTCCTTTTTCCACAATGTTTTTAAAAGGCTTCTTCCCCATGGTCATGAAAACTTGGACTGTTTGGTAAAGAGTTAAAGGCATTCAGGCTGAACACTTTCATAGGCTTGTGATTGCTCTTCTCCATCATTGCAGCCGAGTCGCGGTAGCTCAGTCAGTAGCGTGCAGGACTTGAGAACGGGGTCGTGAGTTCAATCCCTGGCTTGGCCAATTTCTTTCCGAGGATTGATGATAGTCTTTGCGACAGGATTCATTCCTCTCTCACCGCTGACCATTTTCTTGACAATGGTTATATGGGAAAGCAGCCAGTGGCTTTTAAAGAAAATTGTGCAGAGCACTGGTAAAAGAGTCTCCAGGAAAGCATGGATAGGTGCACTGGCCCACTGCAATACAACTAAAATAATGTTGAAAATGGCATTTAACACCATACAAACAATCAATTAAAATCTCATTGCGGTACAGGTAGATACTGTCATTGTAATAAACAGAGACTGAGAACCTGAGGGTTTCTGGTGTGATGGAGGCCCATTTTCTATGCTAGACAACTCAGACAATGAAATGGAAATATGTTACCAAGAGTTATCTCTCTTGGTATATACTCTCTTCATATGTACAAACAAATTGAATACTTAGCCAGTTACAAGACATTAGGGTCAGAAAGCGACACAAAATTTTAGGACATTATTTCTTATTAACACTCTACCAAACACACTTGTGTTTCAAATAGCCCTAGTAAGATGACTTTTAAAAATATTGTGGGAAAAAGAAGAAATGCTAGTAACCAACATTTTCTCCATTTTCCTCAAAACATGCAGCCTGATCTTTGATCTACACTGTCTGCTTTGCAGAAACACTTTAGACCAGAGGGACCTTGAAATTGTAATTATTTGGGTTTTATTTCAATACTGAAAGTATATTTTGGGTTTATTTGGCGCTTTAAGGGTTAAAACTTAAATGATCGGTACCTGGGAGAATTGCCTTAATTAGACATTGTCATTTCTCAAACAAAACTTGGTAACCAGCACTTTCTCCTTTTCTTGAAAAATTTTCATTTCTTTTGAATGACAAAGCTCATCATTTGAGCAACCATTGATTTGTTGTCTGCAGTATACTCTCTGTAATGACATAAGTTTTACAGTCTGGTAAAAGATTTAACCCTTAACTCCTTAACAATAAAATTTTGGACCAGACCAAATTGAAAGCATTTGCAGATTACAAAATTAATGTGGCACAAATGATAGAATTTGTCATTGATAGGATAGAAAAAATTGGTGGAAAAGAAGAAAACGCTGCTTTTCAGCATTTATTTTTCTCCTGTTCCCACAATGTTTTCAATAACCTTCTACTTCAGGGTTGTTAAAACTCAAGATTGTGTGGTAAAGGTTTAAAGCACCTCTCACAAGTACAGTTGCCGTTGTGGCTGATGTAAATCAAGATCAGCCAGCACAAAATACGCAGTCTTATTTTTGAACTAAGCTGTCTACTTGGCTGAAACATTGTGGACAAAACAAATCTTGAAATTGTTATTATGTAATTTTAATTTCTAGACTTAAAAATGTCTGTTGGGTTTATCTGGCACTTTAACACTTTCCCAAACGACATAAATTAGACCCTTCCAGTTTTGAAAAATCTGCAGACAATAAAATTCATAATTGGTACCAATTAGCTTAAGTGCTATGGCAGGGTAGAAAACATTATTGGAAAAGGAGAAAATGCTGGTTACCAGCATTTTCTCCTTTTCCAACGATGTTTTCAAATTTTTTTGTCCCGAGTCGTTAAAATTCGGGATTGTGGGGTAAAGGTCTAGGGGTTAAAGTCCATAGAGCTTGCCTGAGAAGCATGTTATTCCTTTGCCAAACAATCCTGAGTTTTAATAACCGTTCCTTGATGGAGACTGTTAAAAATATTGTGGAATAAGGAGAAAATGCCTCTATGAAGACAAAGCCTACCATTGCAACCACATTTTGATTTATTATCTGCAAATGCTTTAAATTTGTACAAGTCTATAATGCTGTTGTCTTGTTAAAAGTTAACCCTTAGGCTGCTAAGCATGACTCGCTGTCCTTTTGCAGACAGGGTAGATGAAGATGAGACAGCACAGGACAAGAAGACTGATCTTGCATCTACACTGCCTGATAAGGAGATACCTTTTTTCCCAAAAATACCTTTGAAATAGGAATATGTGAGTTTTTACTATCAGCTTGAAAGTTTCATGTGTTTTATGTAGCAAGATTAGCGTTAAAAAGCTGCCAAAGGCTTATCAGGTAGAAGATTGATGATGTCTGCCCACTGCAACACCAAGCAGTTTATTTTTCCCACATACAATGCCCCATTCTTCCTGCTGTAAACATTAACTTTACCTTTGTATACCAGGTAAATAAACAAAATGGATACAACCTGCAGGGGCTGCGAACATTTTGAATTCTGTCCAAGATTTTTTTTCTCCTTACATCATACAGAGATACAGATAATGGGTGTTTTTGGGGGTTTCAAAGAATGACATCACCTTATTATGTTCTTCACTGGAACCTATGACGTGGGTACTCATTAGAATTGTCTCACTGAGACAGTTCTAATGAGTACCCACAACATAGGTTTCAGCAAAGGAGCAATTTATTTTGGATTTGATCGCTCTCACTTACCTGGTCTGCTGTAGAATACTCTCAGATCTTACAAGCCATGGATTAGATTAAGGTTGACTTTTCAGGCAAGGAAAGTGTTTTCAGTGCTCTTATTGGGTAACTAACTTATCATGTGGGATACAGTGGTGTAAGGGTGGAGAGTTAGTCGCTGGTATCAAAGGTTCTAGGTTCAAATCAGGTGATGAGTTGTTTGAACCTTGGAAGTATGCACATCATGGAGCAAGTACTGGTTAAGGTTTCCAGGAACCTATCATCAAGAGTGATTGATATATTAAAAGTTGTGAGAACTTGTTTCACAATCTAGGTAAAATGAATGATTATGAACTAAATTAACTTAGCCATGCTCTGGCAAATTGGGGCTTAATGCATCTCCGTGATCCATAATACCAAGCAAGTCATCACATAATTAGGGATCCATAGAATCCACTTAGTCTAATAAATGACTGAATCTGGAGGAAGAGTGGTCCTTTGACATACAGAAAATTGACTGATAGCGAAAAGTTTCAACCTAGGTCAGCCTGCGCAGGCTGACCTGGGTCGATACTTTTCGCAGATGTATTAAGCCCCCTTTTCACAGAGCATGGCTCAACTAGAAGGTAATTTCTGTTATTGTAATATATCTTGACTTAGGAAGGAATAAATGTTAACCCCTAAAGTGTCATGCACAGCTTCTGTTGCTCTTGCTTTAAGTGCTGATCTAGACTTGCTGTCTGATCTTAACCAGTCTAAATTGATTGTATGGTGTTTAATGCCGTTTTCAACATTGTTTCAGTTATATTGCGGCGGCCAGTGCACCTATCCATGCTTTCATGGAGTTTCTTTTTACCAGTTCTCCGCACCATATTCTTTCCAAGCCATTGGCTGCTTTCCCACATAACCATTGTCAAAAGAATGGTCAGCAATGAGAGAGGAATGAATCCTGTCGCAATGACTATCATCAACTCTTGGAAAGAAATTGGCTGAGCCAGGGATCGAACCAGCAACCCCATGTTCTCAAGTCCTGTTTGCTACCGACTGAGCTACCGGGGCTTGGCGTATCCAGTCTAGAAAGCACTGGTGATAAGGATTGATCTTCCACAATCTAGCAAAGTGTGTTGATCCAGTTGTGCAGTCTGATCTTTGGTCTACAGTGTGAGATATTCTGTTACATATTTTGACCATCAGAACATTGAGATATGGCAACAATTGTCAGGTTCTGTCCTGACATATATTTGGCACTCTTGGGGTTAACGGTAGCTCTTTCTAAAATGTTACAAACTTTCATCAGATGTAGAGGCTATAAGTAGAAGAATTTTTACGGAAAGGATTAGATTTTTTGGTGACAGACTAGGCAGGATTGAGTTTTGGATTGTGAATGTCCAGCTATCTTTTTGTCTGTCGGGAATAATGTGTCATCCAATACGTTCAATGGATTTATGCTGCAAGTTTGGAGTCTACTATGTAAGATGTAAGTGTTACAGGTTTTTATTTGTTACATCATCAGCTTCCCCGTGGGGTCCCGGGTTTTTTTTAATTTATAGAATAGGACCTCGGCCTTTCTCTATGGCATGTTGTAGAAGGCGACTAAAATTAGAGACAAACGGCTGCTTTCCTCGTAATTTGTAGGATTGCAGCAGGCTGGGTAGTTCTTATTCCAAATCCTGTATTTTTTTCTCGATGTAAATAGGGTTTGGAATGGGAATCAATTGGCCTGTGGGACCCCGTGTGGTTTAATCGGGGGTATAAGAATAAACCACTGCAGTCCCGCGATCGTCACATCTGCCATTTCATCTGGCGGAACAAAAGTGACAGCATGCATGTCGTAAAAGGCGACAAAAGGGGCATCATTTTGTGTTTCGTCCATTCCTCATTTATCATGTTTGTCTTATGTTGTTGCACATGTATGTTATTTTCACCTCGCATTATTGTTTACTAAGTAAGTGCGCCCAATATGACCTAAGTTGTCGACGGGCCTTAAAACGCTATTCATCATCACATTATCAGCTCCAGACAACCTCTTTCATCTTGCAGCAGGCTACTTTCAAAAACATTGTGGTAGAAAGAGAAATTGCTTACAATAAAATGATTTCTCCATTTGCCATACAGTTGTTATTAATTTTTTATGTTTTTACCTTACTTTGTGTGGGTTATACCTATTTAACCCTTAGAGCCCAAATAAACCTATCAGACATGTTCACACTAGAAAAACAAACCAAATACTTGCAATTTGATAGATTGCTTTTGTCTATAGCGTTTCAGCAAAGCGGACAGTGTAGATCAAAGATCAGGCTGCACATTTTGTGCAGCCTGATCTTTGATCTACACTGGCCGCAAAGGCAACTATAGTCGTGAAACGCGCCTTAAGGGTTAATCATGACTTTTCATTATGTCTCCCCCCGTCAGGGTCAGGAGACAAATTGTTTTTCCCCATGCGTCCGTCTGTCTGTCTGTCTGTCTGTCTGTCAGTCCGTCACAAATCGTGTCTGCTCTCTAACTCTAAAACCTTTTAAGATATTTTGATAAAACTTTACACATTTGTAAAGCACTATGAGACAAAGTGTCATGCACAAGAACCATAACTCTGGCTTGTATATTTTTCGAGTTATTTCCCTTTGATAATTTTCCTTACTCATTTTACTCACAATTTCGTGTCCGCTCTATAACTCGAAAATCATTAGAGAAAAATGACCATTATTTTAGTTAGAAATTGCCTTGGTGACATCAATCCTTCTGACACCAATAAGGGGGGAGACATCTGTTTTTTTTGTAGAAAAACAAGTTCTAGTCAAAAGCTGATATCTGCAAATTTGTGGCAGGAGGTGGTTAGCTTAAACTACATACTTCAATATTTGCATTATAAGACTGCTATTCACCATGTAGTGTCAATGATCAGTGTTATGATGGAGATTGATTGGTTAAAGGTCAAGGTCACAGGAATCTTCATCCATTTATGTTTGACCTAGATTCTTCATCCTTAGTACAGATACATGAAGTGTTCATGGTTCATATAGATTTTTAGGTCAAGATGAAAGTTCAAGGTCACTGTTCAGCACACCGAATCTGGTCTATACGTATAGTTTAGGTTGCTTTTAAACTTCAAACTGAGCACAGATGTTTACAGTTACAGATATTTGCCATGAAGTTTACATGATCTCTTAATTTTGAAGTCTATAGGTCAAAGAATAAGGTCATGGTGCCCATCTATATACTTAACCATGTCTGCAAATAGAGACTTGGTCTAAGGGCTTCTTCAATTTGATACAGGTACTGATGATTTCTTTTGAATTTGAGGTAAGTAAATCAGAGAGCAAGGTCACAATGAGGAAATGTCAACACTTTAAGTCACAATATTTATTGACAAGGCACAGAATGATTCTTTCATAGATTTCTTTTAGATTTTGTGATAGAACCGTAGCTTGCAAAAACAATGACCAATGCAGGCTGCTTCTTTTCCATGTATGGCCTGAAGTACATTATTCTTTTTTAGAAGAAAAAACTGTTGGCATGGAATCAATAATGATATGCATTAATAATATCTTTTGGTGGACCTTTTCAACTTTCATTCCTCGAAACTTGATCTAGCTAAAAAGTGACAGTTCTGGGTATGACTCAAATCTCATTATTGCCATTTTTGCAGTCTTTTGAAAATGTTCATGCCAAAAATCTTTGCTCTGTTATATTTCAAGGTTGATCTCTGGATTCTTGGACATTCCTGCTCTTCTTTGATGACTTCATTTGTCATGACTGCTGTGTCATGACTGCTGTGGCTGTGATCTTTTTTCTTAAAAATCAGCAGGGCTTGACATTAACCTTTGTTAGGTGGATTTTTGCAAGTGAAAATCTTGGTCAGATGAGTAGAATTCAAATCTAATTGTCCCACGGACGAGTGGAATTTCTAAAATGATCATGAGGATAAAAAAAAAATCCACCAACAAAAAGTGCATGATAAGTTAAAGGCTGTTTAGAGATTAGAGTCATAACTAGAAAACAGCATTCTCTTCTGATTGATTCAATAAAACATAATGATTTTTAGCTGTAGCCATTTGGATCAGGTTGCCTTCCAATTGCCTTTTTAGCCCGATTAATGACTTTTAATAGAAAAAATACATGCACACTGCGTAAAAACATGAAACAGGAACTTTCTTTCGTTTTGAAGGAAAACTTTAATATTATCATGTAATGAAAAATATACTATAGCCTAACCAATACAAAAAAAAAAAAAGGGGGGGGGGTGGATCAACCACTCTTATTCTAGACCACCGGTTAAATAGGAGAAACATGGATATATCATGTCAGACAGAACTTCCTTAAATCTCAACAAATGTGAAATTTAGGTCTGGAATTTCAGTAATACTGAAATTAGCCTCTTTAATGAAAGCACTGAGGATGATTCTGTAAAAAATCTGAAATCATCATTCTATTGATTGATGGATTGAATGGCATTTTACCCCACTTTTGATATTATTTTAGTCACATCATGGCAACAGCCCACATATCCATGTATGTCCTGGGTTTCATCAGTACTAGGCCATGATTCTATGATAAAGCAAGTGAAAATCTGAGAAAGACAAGTTGTTTCATAACCAGTGATCTGATGGACCACAAATTTAATGTTGAGCCCAGATTTGTTATTTTGTATCATGTATTTCTTCACCAGTGGAGCAATACAGGATCATTTTGGCCCTCTTTTCAATATTTGTATAGCATGCATCATAGCAAACTAATTCCTGCCCTGCCTTCAGAGAGGTTGCATGGCAAGGGACAGTATACGAGGGTTGTCCCAAAACTCCGTGACAAATTTCATAAACGAGCCATTTTTCGCGTCAGAACATTCATTTTCACACATTTCATCCATGAAGATGTAATTTCATTTTCTATTAAGTCTCCAATGAAATTTTAGCTTTATTTTTACTTTAAATTCACAAAAATGATAAGGAGGTGTCATTTCCCGGCGCACGCCATTTTCTCAGTATACGTTTTTGTATGAACTCCAATCATGTACGAATATTTTCGATACTTGATATTACTTCTGCTTCATATTACATGGATGTTTTCTTCTGAAACTTTGATGTCATCACAGAAAATTTGAATGTGATCGAGTAATTAACAGACGGTATACAAACAAACGAAAAAGATCAGTAGAAAATAGGAAATTTGAAATGACGACGTCAGAAGATCGTGCGGCGCAGCAAACAGTTATAAAATTTTGTGCCGATTTTGGAATGACACTTGACTAGACTATAGAACAAATTTGCTGTACTCAAAAGTTTAAAAACATTTCTCGAGCACTGGTCTAAAAGTGGCAAGGCAAGAAAATAGACTTAAGGACAGGTGAATGCTAGAAAGAGGATAAAGCACAAAATAATGGGCCGATCTCTTTAGATGAAGAGTCGTGTGATTTGGTGAAGCGATGCATTTTCGCAGATCGGAGACTTAACAGTCAGAGAGGTACTGACGTCAACCGCCATTTCAAGGTCTTCAGTCTACAGAATACTTAAGGACAAACTGAACATATCACAAGGGTGCGCGCGATGGGTTCTATGTCTGATATCTGATGATAACAAACAAGAAAGTTCACACGTCCCTAGAGTTTCTTGCTCGAGTTGAAGCAGACTACGCTCCATTGGATCCTCTTCTTATAGCAGATGAGAGGTGGTTAAACTACTTCAAACCCGAAGAAAAGCGACAGTCCAGTATATGGAAGACACCTCAGACCCCTCCATCCAAGAAGGCAAAAATTTCTACTCAGATTTACAACTTTGCCTGCTTTCCACAGCTGAAGGAGGATTTACGAAGTCGCAAGTTTGATTCCAGCAATAAGCTGATGTCTGCTATATTTGCTTTTAACAGAGATCCGACAGAAATTTGGTTTAAGACAGTTTTTGACCAGTCGTGGATTAGATGACATGGCAAATGTGTTGAATTTCACAGAGAATACCTTGACAAAGGCTCTTAAACTTAGCACTGACTTCGGTAATTAACGCTTGACATGCGCCGCAGTGTGGGTACTTGTTGTGGTATTTATGCTATAATTTTCTTATTTGTAAAGATTTTTGTGTGATTTTCTATGTACATGTTTTGTTTATATGTATTGAAAACATATCGAAAAATTGCATTTGTAGCGTTTCTTGTTCTTTTGCTATTGAAATTGTCACGGAATTTTGGGACAACCCTCGTATTTATTATCTAATACACATCCAAGTCAAAAGAGAACAAAACATGTCTATGCATATTAGGATGTAATTATAATGAAATCTTGTTTTTTTTAAAGAAATTTAAGAAAATGATTATTGCAGTCCGTTACATTATTTATTATTCTTAGGTAAGAAAATTTAAAACGACTACCCTCATTAAAAGTGAACCTGATATTTAAGACCATGGAAGAGAAATCTATCTTGTTGAGCAGGATGAAATATTTCCAGTTACTTCAGACAAGAAGCAGTTTGTGTGATTTATTGTAGTAAGAAGATTGAACATTGAGGGAGGGAATACTTTGACAGGTTTGAATTATGGAGGCCATTTGTCAAAATTTTCACTCCACTAAATATTTTTCCGATGAGTGTTCATACAGTTGCATTGATTTGTGCCCCTTTTGCAGGCAATCTTTTGATGTAAGATGCAGGCTGAGAATTCTTGGAATTTTTTACCCTATTTTTTTCTGCTATAATATTTACCCTTAAATCTTTACCAAGTGACAAAATCGTGAGCTTTTCAGAATTCAAAGCACTTGCAGACAATAGATTAATTGCGGCTCAAGTGGTGAAAATTATCTTTGAAAGGGTACATGCTGGTTACCAGCATTTTCTCATTTTCCTACAATGTTTCCAAAGGCCATCTTTCTAAGGGTTGTTAAAACTTGGGATTGTGTGGCAAAGGGTTAAACTGCTAAATAAATACAATGAAGATTTCCAGGCAATAGTATAAACAGGGTTTGACATAAGCGGACGTCCGATTGTCCGATTCGGGCCGTAATGGCTACGGGCAAGCTGCCTTCACCATTGGTGAGCCCACCGGGCAAGTAAAATTTTCGGTCCGTTCAGGGTTTTTTTTTACTAATAAAGTGACGCCGATATTCGGCGTCTTCCCCTTGGCAAATTTTTCCCCAAAGATGTAGTTTTCCCCTGAGCAATCAGTTTTCCCCAAAGAAATCGACTTTCTCTTCTGAAATAGAAAGGATTGTACTAAGATAGTTAATAAACCCAATCCCAGACCGAAAGATCGGTTGCAAAGACGACCGATACTTTCGTTTTATAATGAGCCATCCGCCTTTGGGATTCGTGGAAAACCGTCACTAATCGGCTGATTTCGTACTTCCCATTCATTCTTTGCACGGAATATTCGGAACACACTCGAGGTATAATACGAAAAACCACTGGAATCCAGCATTTGCCATGATTTGGTATTCAACGCTTTCTTCCGTGCGTCAACAAAAACGTGGATACCAACAGTCAGTGTTTATTCTGGACGGGCGATTGCGCTATTCACGCTAAAATCATCTACGTCGCTCCAACATTGCGACATAATGCGCGACAAAGAAAGAAAGAAAAACTGAAAGGAGATGCAAAAAAGATTACATATAGCTATAACATTTGTAAACTCAACGAAAATGTACGAAATTTTTCATGGAAGGGAGGTAACTATGACACTTCCGGAAAATCAGATTTGCCTTGTTCTATTTTTAGATCACTTGCAGACAAATTCTGCTGATTGGGAAAAAGTCATATTTCTCTCCAATTTCAAGCATTATGAAAACATAAAGTTGGGATATTTAGGTTGTATAATCATTATCTTTTGACACTTGTCACAAACTAACACGAAAAAATCCGCTATCATTTTATTTCAGTTAATAATTTCAGTGAAATGTATCGGACTTTATATGCGAACCGATCACAAATGTAAATGAGTAGCAGACGCTTTTTTCTTCTCGATTGAGTTTCGGATTTTATTTGCACGCGGAGTGACGATGATCAGCAATCACAGATTTCTTACTGGATCTAGTTTAACATCTGATGAAGATCTTTGACATATTTTATTTCTCAAGAAACAAACTAGACCTAGACCAAGTCTAAATTAGAAAAAAACTTTGGTTGTTTTTTACAATGATAATAGATCTACACAACCTTAACAGATTAAGTAGATGGTGAGGGGATGGAGGTTAGGCCTTCTTGTCTTATAGTATTAGCACTGGAACAAGTGTGAAAGAAGACTTAAAGTTAAAGAAATAACACCTTATTGGATTTGATCTTTGTTTTCTTCCCTTTCCACAATGTTCTAGGCAATGAAAAACAAATCGTTCTGGAAAGCCACATTTGAATTATCGTCTGCAAATGTCTAAAACATGATCGAGTCTAAAAATTGTTTGTTTGGTAGGTAAACAGTTAGAAATTAATTTTTGTCTGTTAGATATATAGTTCATGCAGATGAATTGCATGCTAGGGCTGCGAGTTAAAATTCTTCTATCCACGTCATTCCAACAAGTTTGTACATCAGATGAGGTATTTTCTTGTCTAATTTGTTTCCATAAACAAAGAGCATGAATGAAAAACTGTCTTTATTTCACCCTTATCTACTAATGATAATCAAGTAATTATGACCCTGGACATTTCTCTTTGACTCCTGGAAATTCCACTTTGACTCTTGAAAATTTGGGCCCAAGAGTACATGACTCTTGGAATACTGGACCTAGTGAGAATCCTGTTGAGAGTTCAGTATTCACAAAACAGCTTAATTCAGTTTCATATGATTAAGTGTTATTGCAAAGCTTAATTCCAGTGTTCTAGGCCTATTAATAGTACATAATGTGTAATTTATATCACATACATGTATAATGATGTACAGCAACATATATAGCAAGACGGTAAATTTTCCCCAATTATGGCCTTGTCGAGCATTTTTTCCCCTTTTGACAGGCGTCGGGTGTCTTCCCCAAACCATAAAAAAAGCCCTGCCGTTATCGTCAATTTAGGTCTTTATCGCAGATACCGGTAGTTTTGGGTCTTTGAGATCTGATAGGCAAATGGATATTAAAACTGTTTTTGATTGGTCGATTATGCCTTTGGTGGCTTTTTTCATCCAATGAAACGAATCGACAAGTAAAGTTTTGATGTTTCCGATGCTACCATATTCAATATGGCTGACACTCAGGTTGCGAAATTATTTAACTCGGAAATTTGTGTAGAGACAAATGCGACGCGATACCGTGACAAATGCCTTCAGAAACAACAGTTAATAAAAGGGTTCGCTTGGCTCCGATGTAACTCGTTAGCAATTTATGCCAAATGTGTCGTTTTTATGGTTAGATTTTTCATCGAAGTGAAGTTTCGTTTCCAAAAAAAAAAGAGGGAGACAGAAGTCGTGTCAGGAGCGTAGCGAATTCTTTAAAATACAGAAAAGAAAAATGAAGAACAAATTATTTGTCGTTTCTATCACATTTAATTTTCAAACAACTAAATCAAAAATCCTGGCAGTCTAGCACATTTTTCTCTGAAAACACACCCCACTCAACTCTTTACCAAATGACAAAATTTTAGACTGGTCCAAATTGAAAGCATTTGCAGATGACAAAATTAATGTGACTCAAAAATTGAAATTTGTTCTTGGAAGGGTGAAAAACATTGTGGGAAAAGGAGAAAATGCTGGTAACCAGCATTTTCTCCTTTTCCCACAATGTTTTTTTCTATCCTGCTGGAAACAAATTTCAGTTTTTTAGATATGTTTATTTTGTCATCTGCAAGTGCTTTCAATTTCGACTAGTCTAAAATTTTGTTGTTTGGTAAAGAGTTAAGGGATAAAATGCTAAGTGGCACAGTGATCACATGTTCAAAGATAATGATTGTTTTTTAATGAAAAAATCAGCAGATTTTTGGACAACAAAAATTGTACATGTTGAATGTGAATTTTATTGTGAGAATTAAATTTGTTCAGAAATGTTAATTTTTCTTGCCTCCTTTTAATAAAATAATTTTAGCTAAGTTTGGCATGTGTATTAGTACTTGCTGCATTTAAACATTTAAATGCAGCAAGTACTAATGCATTTAAGTGAAATGAATAGGTTAAACAGAGTTTATACAATAATTACTTTCGGGCAAGTTCAAAACCTGGGGGGCAAGCTGGAATAAAATCCAACTTGCCCCACCCGGCAAGTTCAAAACCTGGGGGGCAAGCTGCAGTAAAATCAAGCTTGCCCCCCCGGGCAAGTGCTGAAGAAATCCTTGTCAACCCCTGTATAAACTGAAACATAACATTGCAATTCCACAGAGCGTGTTTGCTAGGAAAAAAACTCGCAGTATCGGACAGAATAGATCCAAGATCAGACTGCATAGCATGTGCAGTCTGATCTTGATCTATGCTGTGAGCAAAAAAATTGAGTCATGCTTAGCAGCCTGAGGGTTAAAAGAGGCATTTGTAAGTATGTATCTAGTGATGGATTATGTTTGCTTTTGTTTGGTGATAAATGTAATACTGTAATTATTATATAAGTCTTTTTTAGGATAAATAAATATGCAATTGAAAGCCTCTCCTGACTGACATTATCCCCCTTTTTTCATCTCTAGAACCAGGACAGATCACTTCTGAAAACATTATGGCAATTAGAAGTTGTGCAGAATATTCAATATCTTTGCCAAAATGTTTTCACATGTGTGTTTAACAAAAATATTTTCAAAATCATCTGCAGCCAATTTCTTTCAGGAAGTTTTCTGTCAAGAATTTAGAAGTTGATAATGGTTGCATTTAGGACATATTACAGTTAAGAGAAAAAGTTATATGTACATGCATCATCTTTGGTTTCTTTTGAACCTGATTGCATCTATACACTGTTTTGGCCACACTTATTGTTTTGATACTGGTTTGACCAAAGTAGTACATTTCCAGATGATACTGACTCATCTCAAGACTATTTTGGCATAACTGACTCATTTAAACCATTTACCACACATTCCCAACTTTTAACGACCTTGAGGAAGAAACCTTTTGAAAACATTGAGGGAAAAGGAGAAAATGCTGGTAACCAGCATTTTCTCCTATTCCCACAACGTTTTCTACTCTATCAAAGACAAATTCCATCATTTGAGCTATGTTTAAAATGTTGTCTGCATAATTATGCTTTCAGTCTGGACAAGTCTATTATTTGCTCGTGTGGTAATGAGTTAAACCATTTACCACACATTCCCAACTTTTAACGACCTTGAGGAAGAAACCTTTTGAAAACATTGTGGGAAAAGGAGAAAATGCTGGTAACCAGCATTTTCACCTTTTCCCACAATGTTTACATACCTGTCAAGGGCAAATTCCATGATTTGAGTCACATTGAAATTGTCATCTGAAAATGCTTCCATTTTGGACAAATCTAAGCTTTTGTTGTGTGGTAAAGGATTAACCCTTAGAGTAGCAAATAAACTGAACTCTTTACCAAATGACATAATTTTAGACGAGTCCAAATTGGAAGCATTTGCAGACGACAAAAATTAATGTGACTCAAAAATTGAAATTTGTTTTGGGAAGGGAAGAAAGCATTGTGGGAAAAGGAGAAAATGCTGGTTACCAGCATTTTCTCCTTTTCCCACAATGTTTTCAGACGGCTTCTTTCTCAGGGTCGTGAAAATCAGGGATTGTTTGGGAAAGGGTTAAAAATAACGGATAATTTCAGCCTATAATCGGGACCTTAGTAATGGTAATTTTAAGGTTGCTTTTGTCTAGAATGGCTCTGTAAAGCAGACAGTGCAGATTAAAGATCAGATGCACATTCTGTGCAGTCTGCTCTTGATCTACATTGTCCGCAAAGGCAGCCATAGTTGTAAAGGGCGTTTTAAGGGTTTAAATTTTTCCTGTTTTGATGGAAGTAGATGTATCTAGACTGATTTTGCCATACTGAATCCTTTTAAGACTGTTTTTCCCAAGACTTGCATTTTCTTTCTTTGACGGAAATAGCTCATTTTTAGGTTACTTTTATCCGACGGGCTCACTTTGAAATTGTTTTCCAGGCTTTAAGGCCTCTCAGACTCATTTTCCAGACTGTTGTGCCTCACTAACCCTTTACTGCACAATTCTGAGTTTTGACAATGCTTAGAATGAAAGCTCTTGAAAGAATTGTTTAAAAGGGAGAAAATGCTGGTAACCAGCAATGTTTATATCCTTTTGAAGGTAAATCACCTCATTTGAATAAAACTGAATTTGTCGTCTGCAAATGCTTTCAGTTTGGACAAGTCAAAAATTTTATCATTTGGTAATGAGCTAGCTCAAGAGAATGTTTTGGCCTACCAGATCATTTTCAGGCTGTTTGTGCTTATTTCAGCGCAGCTAAAACCAAACTCATTTCCAGACTATTTGGCCATACTAACTCTAGGAGAATGGTTTAGGCTTACTAGCTTGTATCCAGGCTATCTGTGCTCATTTCAACACTGCTTTAGCCAGTCAGACTCATTGAGGTTAAATTTTGGCCATACAAACTCAATAAGAATGGTTTGGCCTACTAGCTCATTTCCAGGCTGATTGTGCTCATTTCAACACTGCTATGACACATTTCCAGTCTATTAGGCTGAACTAGCCCATTGAGAATGGTTTGGCCCACTAGCTTTCCGGGCTGTTTTTGCTATACAGGCTCATTTCATGAATGGTTTGGCTAAAATAGCATATATTTCCGATTTTTTTTCCCAAAAGTTGCTCATTTCTAGACTGTTTTTTCCTTGCATGCTTGTTTACAAATGGTAATAGCCATAAAAGCATGTTATCAAAATGTTGTGGCCACTTTGGGATTTTACCTGACTATTTACCCTATGTGGCTTATTTCCTGATTAATTTGGCCATACTGGCTGTATTCCAAATGGTTTTGGCAGACCTGACTCGTCTCTAAAGTGGTTTGATAAAACTGGCTTATTTTTCTTAACTATTTTGGTAATAATAGCTTATTTCCTTTTGTTTATGTCATACTAGCTGTATTCTTGAAGACTTAAGCAGAACTGGCTTATATCCAAAAGCTCATTTCAAGGCTTTTTTGGTGGAACTGGCTCATGTCAAAAACAGGCAACACTTATTCATGGCTAGTTTGGTAATTCTAATTTAAAATTACACTATTTGCCTATACTGGCTAATTTTCTTGTTTTTCAGAATTAGTTCATTTCCAGATTTTTCCTGTCATATTGGCTAATTTCCAGAATGTTCAGGCCAGACCTGCTCTTTTTCAGATTGTTTGGGCCAAACCTGCTCATTTTCATAATGTTTAGGACAAACCTGCTCATTTTCACAATGTTAAGAACAAACCTGCTCATTTTCATAATGTTAAGGAAAACACCTGCTCATTTTCATAATGTTAAGGACTGACCTTTTCATTTCCATAATGTTAAGAACAAACCTGCTCATTTTCATAATGTTAAGGGGAAAAAAAACCTGCTTATTTTCATAATGTTAAGGGGAAAAAAAACCTGCTCAGTTTCATAATGTTAAGGATGAACCTGCTCAGTTTCATAATGATATGAAACAAACCTGCTTATTAGCTCACCTGAGCACAAAGTGCTCAGGATGAGCTATTGTGATCACTCACCGTCTGTCGGCATCCGTCGTCTGTCCGTCCGTCCGTCATCCATCCGTTCTTATTTCTTTGTTTACACTCTAGCATCTACAAATATCAACCAATCAGCACCAAACTTGGTCAAAATATATATGACCATAAGATCTCAGATGAGTTCGATTATGGGTCTAATCAGACCAGAACAACTGGATTTATTTGCCCTTGAATTAGAAAAACTGATATATTTGACTTTATTTACACTCTAGCGTCTACAAATATCAACCAATCAGCACCAAACTTGGTCAAAATATATATGACCATAAGATCTCGGATGAGTTTGATTATGGGTCTTATCGGACCAGAACAACTGGAGTTATTATTTTGCCCTTGAATTAGAAAAATTGCTATATTTGACTTTGTTTACACTCTAGCATCTACAAATATCAACCAATCAGCACTAAACTTGGTCGAAATATATATGACCATAAGATCTTGGATGAGTTTGATTATGGGTCTAATTGGACCAGAACAACTGGAGTTATTTGCCCTTGAACTAGAAATTTCTTTAGAATATTTCTTTATTCGGAGCATAACTTTGTCATCTCCAGTCCGATTGACTTGAAACTTGGCATTTGTGTTTGTTGCAATAATACAGAGTGCAGTGTGAAAGAACCATAACCCTACCTCGTACTGTCTATGAGTTATTTCCCTTTGATTGTCATTTTTACAGCATTTTCTGCTTGTCAGGAATATAACTTTGTCATCTCTAGCCTGAACATCTTCAAATTTGGTATGCATGATTGTTGAAAAATTACAGAGTGCAGTGCACAAGAACCATAACTCTTCCTAGCGTGAATTTTGAGTTACTCCCCCTTTGACCTTCATTTTTAAAGCATTTCTTGCTTGTCCGGAGCAAAACGTTGTCATTTTAAGTAGGAATGAATTGAAATATGGTATGCTTATTTGTTGAAATATTTGGAAGTGCAGTGCACAAGAATTGTAACTCTTACCTCGTGCTGTCTTTGAGTTATTTCCCTTTGATCGTCATTTTTACAGCATTTAGTGCTTGTCTGGAATATAACTTTGTCATCTCAAGTCAGAACGACTTCAACCTTGGTATGCATGTTTGTTGCAATATTACCGAGTACAGTGCACAAGAACAATAACTCTACCTAGCGCTGATTTTGAGTAATTCCACTTTTATCTTCATTTTTTTTTTACAGTATTTCTTGCTTGTCCGGAACGGAACTTTGAAGTCTCAACTCAAATTGACTTGAGACTTGGTAAACATGTTTGTTGCATTACCTGCCCTTTGGGATTATTATACCTCCTTGACAACTGGCGGTGGGACGGACATATCTTGCGACAATTTGCCGCTCTTGTTTCATTATCATTTTGCCTTGAACCTCGATATTTGGTATTTATCTTCATTGTAGACCTTTACTGCTTAGTACTCAGGTGAGCGATATAGGACCATCATAGTCCTCTTATTTTCATAATGTGAAGGACAAACCTGCTAATTTCTTGAATATAAAGGATGAATCTGCACATTTTCATAAGTTAAGGATAAACCTGCTCATTTTCATTATGTTAAGAGCAAACATGCTTATTTCCAGAATGTTAAGGATGAACCTGCTCATTTCTGGAATGTTAAGGATGAACTTGCTCATTTTCGTTATGTTAAGAACAAACCTGCTCATTTTCATAATGTTAAGGAAAATCCTGCTCTTTTTCATAGTGCTAAGAATGAACCTGCTCATTTTCATAATTTTAAGAACAAACCTGCTCATTTTCATAATGTTGAGGACAATCTGCTCATTTTCAGAATGTTTTGGCCAAACTTCTCGGTTACAGAATGTTTGAGCCAAACCTGGTCATTCATAGAATGTTTTCATTGATCCTACTTATTTATTGATTTTTTTTTTCAACAAATCAGCTAATCTATAGAATTCTTTTGACATACCTGGTCATTTATAGAACTTTTTTTTGAAAAACCAGCTGTTTTACAGAATGTTTTTGATGAACCTGCTGAATGTTTTGGAGAAACCTGCTAATCTCATAGACTGTTCCTACCAAACTTGTTCAATTCTGTACTACTATTTTTCCATACTGCCTCTTTTCCAGACTGTTTTAGCCATGGTTTCTTATTCAAGAATATTTTGGCTATACTAGCTGGTTACCAGAATTTTTTCATTTTCCCACAAGTCCTTCAATTTAAGTGTTCTTATTCATGGTCATAAATGTAGGGCTTCTTTAGTAAAGATGTACCTCTCTATTGCTTAGAACAATTTCAGGTGCCTTTACTGGTCGAAAAGTTCAAGATCATACAGCACAAAATCAGTCAACTACTGTTTGAGACATTCCTCATGTGACTCTTATATTCACATACGGATTAATTATTGAAAGAATAGCTATATTAGGAAGTGTCATCGTATGGCAATCCAATTTGTGATGAAAAAAGACAGATTGTTTTACAGAGATATTTGTTTCCATGGAGATAGATAAATCAGTAATATTCCTCATTATTGGTGCTTGAAGGACATTTCTGCTGACATTACCATGTTTATTTGGGAGAGGGCAGCACAACTCAGTTGACCTATGTGTATACAGTTGGGATTTTCTATGCCACCTACACTAAACAGCTCCGGAATACAATCTGGGAAAAGGCGCTATTGTTGTTCTAAGCCCTTTCTCCTTTTCACCCAGTGTCTTCTATACCATTAATAACAGATGATTTGGTCCTTTCAGATTTTTCTGCTTTTGTGGCTTTCACTAGTGTGTGATCTGTATGATGAACTCTTTACCGCACAATACTGATTTTTAATGACCTTGGACTTTCGAAAACATTGTTGAAAAAGAGGAAATGCCGGTAACCAGCATTTTCTCTATTTCCCAAAATTGTTTTTACCTTACTGAAGACAACTTCCATCAAATAAGCCACATCTGTTTTGTCATCTGCAAATGCTTTGGGTTGGGACAAGTCTCTTGAAAGTTTTGTTATGAGGTAAAATATTAAAACATAAACAGAAATTGGTTAACCTGAAAGGTACCTTTCACAACAGTAGTTGCTTGTCATGCCACTGTAGATCACAATCAGACTGCATAAAAAGTGCAGTCTGATCTATGATTGACACTGTCTGCTTTTCTGAGCCAAGAGTAACCTTTAACTTGAAATAGTTCTTTTGTCTTATTTCCAGCCTGTCAGTTGGGTTTATAAGTGCTGACACTGTAAGAGTGGACATGTGACTGGGATCCCTCTAAACTGTATTGTAATTCTAAATTTAGAAAGTAACACATTCTCTGCTAAGCCATCTTGAGTAGCCAATTAGAATTACACAATTTTTGATTGGCTAAACAGAATGGTTCAACCAAATAGATATGGCATTACTTTCTGTATCTAGAATAAAGCTGTAAATGCAATTTAGAAAGTTTGTTCTATTTGGCCTTTTAAGGCATAATGTTTCACTTAGACTCAACTGGGAAAAAAGAAGGGAAAGCTGTGAAAAAGCTCAATTCCAGAGGTTCAAGAACACCAATTTATTTCTGAAATACAGCAAAGGGTTATTTTACTGTACCGGTGACTCAATAATGGTAATAATAGTTGATATTGATTCTAATGGGAAATAGTCTGCTTTTGTTTGACAGGGGTATGTCACAGAAACCCTGTAATAAACATTCTGAACACAAGATCATCTCATAAAATTGTATCCTCTTTTCCATGCAGGAAATTGTAAATTTACCACTGAGCCCTTTAATAGTCAAATTATCTGGTGAGCCGAAGGCGAACCGGATAAATTTCGGAGCTGAGCCGGATAAACTTAAGCCATGCAAGACACCAACTATCTATTCTATTTATCCTGTCACTCACTGTAACGGAACAAAACAAACAAACAAACAAAAAACATTGATAAAGACCGTACCTTTCATAAATTTCCGGAGCCGAGCCTTATAGGCTTTCCCAATCCAAGATACCAACAGTTTACTTTCTGTTTCATTTATCGTTTTTCTCAGTTATAATCTAAAGTCCGACTAAATTGAACTTTCTGCTCGAAATAAGGCACATTGACATCTTACTAGATCTAGGCCTGTAAGAAATTTTTAAAAAATGAAGAACCGTGTTTACAAAGCCCTCTGAATATGCAGCTGCAATAATGACGTCATGAATGATAGTGGCTACGTCATAATTATTAAACGTGACGTATATCCGCAGAAAATATTGTGGCGAAGAAGACAATGTGTTTTAACAGAAAAGACCATTAAACAAGCAAAAGTATTCGCTAGTGATTAATTCATTTATTTTGGCAGTAAGACGCTTGGTTGAAAATAGTCCCAGTTTGCAGGTGCGCACTTGGCGGTCACGTGACCAATTGACGGATAACAAAAAAAATATACGGCACCCTGTTATCGGGTCGAAATTAAAGAAGGTGACAGGATAAAAAACTGTATCTATAGAGTCAAATAAGATCCAAAATATCATATGAACTGCATGTGAACCACTTGGTTTCAAATTTGAATGACCAAAATATTAGCTTAACAAATTTTCATATGTAGCTATTATCTTCCGCTAGGTGGCATTCTTCAAACACACCCCTATCTGATTTGGGCATTCTGGGTACAAAACCGGACTACTTTTCAAACTGAAAATCGTTACCTCGAATCTCAAAATAAACATTTACTCACTAAAATGCTACCTGGTACGATTCATTCAGTTGTTGTCAGCTAGCATGTAACCTGTGCACAGGTCATTTATAAAAACAGTCGCTGTACAGGCTTGGGTAATAACTTCGATATAAGCCAAGACACTTCCTGTTCACAAGTCTATGGAAAATCCCCGCACGAATCCTGGTTTTCCTAAAGTCTATATTTAGAGACTGCATTCAAAGATGTGCAGAAAAACAGTAGTATTTGTGAAAACTATTTTTCCCTTTTGAAATAATTAAAATTTCAAGAAGTTTGGAACGAAAAACGGGCTACATTTTTCCACAGATGTATTGTTTACAGCCATTTTCTCCATTGCTACTTTAATAGCAGTGATTTTTAGTTTACACACTGTGTATTAATATTTATCCTGTACAGGATAGTAATGTGTCATAGCAGACAGGTCTAATCTTCGAAGAATATGACATGTGCAGACTGTTACGCCAATGTAGCTCAAGATAACTACTAACACCAGAAAATGGACAACATAATATTCTGTATATTGTTTCTGTTCAGTTCGATTTTTGAACAGCTTTGAAAAAAAACGGGCTACATTTTTCCACAGATGTATTGTTTACAGCCATTTTCTCCATTGCTACTTTAATAGCAGTGATTTTTAGTTTACACACTGTGTATTAATATTTATCCTGTACAGGATAGTAATGTGTCATAGCAGACAGGTCGAATCTTCGAAGAATATGACATATGCAGACTGTTACGCCAATGTAGCTCAAGATAACTACTAACACCAGAAAATGGACAACATAATATTCTGTATATTGTTTCTGTTCAGTTCGATTTTTGAACAGCTTTGAATCAGAAGAGTTTACTCATAAAATACTATGGATACATAATTCTGATAGATATTTTTTTTCTAATTGACCTTATTCATCTTTGGGTAATAAATAATTAACTGAACTAGTAATCAATGTAACCCCAAGTCTGTAACCATTGATTTAAATAAAACTCATTTAATGCTATATTGGAGATGAGTCTCAACTTTTCTTCCCTAGAAGTCAGTATACTTTCAACTCATTTTACAAGACAACAAAATATTGGACTTGCCCAAATCAAAAGCATTTGTAGACAAAAAATTGAAGGTGGCTAATTGAGAAGATTTTTTGTATTTGAAAGGGTAGAAAACATTATGGGAACAGAAGAAATTGCTAGTTACCAGCATTTTCTCCTTTTCCCTTAATGTTTTGAGAAGCTGTTTTCCTGTGGGTTGTTGAAACAAGTGATTGTTTGGTAAAGGGCCAACAGGAGAAACTTTTGACTAATTACTGTACTATTACCTAAAAGAGCGGGCCCTTTTCATTAATTCAACACTGTAATGCTTAACTACTGTTGTAGATTCATTTCAGATAGACTTGCAAAAACATGCAAGCTGAGTCTGTCTTGTATTTGATTCTGTACCAAACGACAAAATTTTAGCTGGGCCTGAATTGGAAGCATTTGCAGATGACAATTAAAAGTGGTTCAAATGGCAGAATTCGTCCTTGATACAGTAGAAAACATTGTGGGAAGAATGAAAATGCTGGTTACCAGCATTTTCCTCCTTTGCCCACAATGTTTTCAAACGGCTTCTTTACCTAGGACATTAAAACCTTGGATTGTTTGTAAAGGGTTAAACCTTTACCAAATAATCCTGTGTTCTGTGGACCCTTTGGAAAAGTCTTTTGAAAGCATTGGTTACCAGCATTTTCTCCTTTTCTTACAATGCATTCAGCCCTTTCAAAGATCATTACTATCTGCACTCATGAAGACATGCTTAATTTAGCCTTGAAAATGAAACATTATTGTACAAAAGTAACTTTGAAAATGCAGTTATTTTTCTTTCTATAGCTTTATAAGTCTGGACTTGTCAATTAGGCTTATTTGTTTCCTTAACTATTTAACATAGGACAAAATTTAAGACTGGTCCAAATTGAACATTTTTGTAGACAACAAATAAAATATGGCAGAAATGGTATTATTTCTATCAGAAAAGGTAGAAAACATTGTGGGAAAAGGAGAAAATGCTTGTTACCAACATTTTCTCTTTTTCCCTCAATGTTTTCAAAAGCCTTCTACCTCAGGGTCGTAAAAACTTGGGATTGTGTGGTAATGGAATTAGGGCTAAGAGTTAAGCTATTTGCATGTCTGAATGCTTTCTTGGCGGATGCCATTATTATAATTGAATTCCTTGTAGAATGAGCTGTTAGCCTGGCTATTCAAATCAGTCAATATGTCACACTGTATCAATGAAAACTTGGGGGATTATTGTTTCCTTCTAAAGATTGTCGTTGTCAAATTGGGAAATATTTATGCCATTTATGGAGCATATTTCTGATAATCAAGGAATTACTTTTTATCTGTGTGTGCTCCTACGCACAGGATTTAGTCCAGACAAAGTTTTTATGTTTAAATTGCATTCATTTTACACAAGTCTTAAGACTCTTGCTCTCCAGTAGTTCAGGCACATCACAGTTATAGCTCACCTACTTATGTCTTTCCTGGGTTTTACCAGTACAAGGATGGGGCCATAAAGTGCCTGCCCCTATGACCGCACCATTGGGGGTAGAAAAGGGGTTTCCTAAGTACAAATCCAACTCCTTAATTCTTTGCCAAATGACAAAATTATTAATTTGTCCAAATTCAAAGCATTTGCAGATGACATATGTTGCCCAAATTGTCGGATTTGACTTCGAAAGGGTACAAAAAACTGTAGAAAAAGGATAAAATACTAGTAATTAGCATTTACTTCTTTTCCCACAATGTTTTCTAAAAGTATCATCAGGCCCGTTAATACATGGGATCATGTGTTACAGGATTAAACACAGTGAGTCATAGAGGGCCCGGACTGAGGAACTAGTACTAGGCTGGGGCTATACTGTGTGCCTTCCCTACGACACTCCCATCAGCAAGGATGGAACCAGGATCTCCTGATTACAAATCCAACTCTATAATTGCACTGAATCACAGAGGACTCCCTACTTAGGAACTGGTACCAGGCTGGGGGCTATACAGTGCCTACTCCATCAGAGAGGATGGGAACAGGATATCCTGATTACAAATCTAGATCTTTAAGCCCTAACCACAGAATCCCATGTTTTAAAAAAGACCCTGAGGAAGAAGGCTCTTGAAAGCATGACTTCCCAAACTGCACTGTTATTAGGAATAGAAAAGACTTTTCCAAAGGCCACTAATACACCTTTGCTGCAAGATGGAGAACCACTTTGGTCATAATCTAGAAAAGAGTAGTGGACAGTGTAGATCAGAGATCAGACTGCACATTCTGTGCAGTCTAATCTTGATTTACACTGTCCACAAATGCTTTTTGTCGTCTACAGTAAGGAAAGAGTTAATTCTTTGCCAAATGACAAAATTATGGATTTGTCAAAATTCAAAGCAATTGCAGATGACAAATGTTGCTCGAATTTGGGATTTGTCTTTTAAAGGATAGAAAACATTGTGGAAAAAAGAAAACATACTGGTAACCGGCATTTTCTCCTTTTTCCACAATTTTTTTTACCCTATTAAAGACAGAAATCATCATTTGAGCAACAATTAATTTGTTGTCTACAAAATTAATGCTTTTAATTTGGTTGCATCCAAAATTCTGTCATCTGGTAAAGAATTAAATGCGCTGAGCCACCTGTCCAAATTGAAAGCATTTGCATATTGCAAGTGTGGTTCAAGTGATGTTATCTGTAATCAAGGACAGGGCACCCGAATGGGATTCTTGTAACATCGCCGTTCATTGCCAAAATCGTACGGATTCGGCCAAGACTGGTAATCCGTAATCAATGTAGGGAACCAGCATCTATAGGCCGATCCATTACGGATTACCCAAGTCTTAGCCGAATCCATACGTTTTTTTTTTCAATGAAAGGCAACGTTACAGGAATCTCATTAGGGTGCCTTATCTTTAAAAGGACACAAACCAAAATGTTTCTCTGTTCTTGGTACAATATATCCCCCAAAACTGTAAAAATAACGGATATTTTCCAAAGAATTAGTACTTGCAGACAATTTCACAGATGAATTTGAAAGGGACAAAGACTGGCCCAGCTGTGTGCACTTTGACTGCACATTTCTAACTCGATAGGGAAAAGACCAACACTATTGATACACTCTTAATTAAGCAGAGAGTTTGAAAATCAGTACAAGAAAAGGAACTAAATCATTCTTATCCAACCTGTTTGCAAAAAAACCTGCCCATTGGTGAAGTTCTATGAAGTCTTAACAAGATCCATTTTATCCACAAAATCACTCTGTTATAGGGATTCAACAGGCTAAAATAAAAATTATGGAGGTCCTTTTGGATGATACAGTTTTCCAGAGGTAATTGTGATTGACAGTGTGAAATTATTGTCCATAAAAGTAGGACAATGTGATTGAGTTGGCCCATGCTTCAGTAATAATTGCCTTATCTACAGTATTTTATATTTAATAGAAATGATATATAATTAGTGAATGACCACAGAGATATGTTTCGACCAGAAGAGGGTAAAAAAGGAAAATTCAATAGTCGGTAATAGAAAAGATGCTGAGGCATTGAAGAGTGTTCTGGTATTTCATGAATGCTCTACATCCAATCAATAATTTTCTCTCTCATTTCCAACCTGTAACATATAGAACACTGGTGATATTGCTGATGCTTTGAAATGGAGACACTAAAGACAAACCATAATGGATATGCTATATGCATAGTCAATCTATTATGTTTAGTTTTGTGAAACTGTAGATGTTCATATTGAAAAAGAAATGACCTTGCAAAATTGATTTCCTGTTTGGGTCAGAGAAAAGTGTTGATTTTCAGTGTATGTGTATATGTCTATGTGAAGGAGTTTGTGATGAATGAGCTGTGGTGGTAATAGGATTTTTATTGGATGTCAGGCTGCATTAAGGAGGATATAAGGATATAATTGTGAAAAAGACATAGTGCTGATCTTCCAGTTTTGCCCAAGATTTAGCAGAATTGCAATTTTGCTGCTTAGGTGAAATCTTGTATGCATACTTCGCATGTGAACAAGGAGCATTTTTATTAAGATGATCAAGGTTTCTGCAGGAAAGGATGGCTATCTTAAGAATGTATTTTGGATTAAATTGAAATTATATCTTTTTGTACAATACAAAGAAGTTAATTATCACTAATTGTCTGGAATTTGGTGTTTTAAGACCTTAAAAAGTATTGCATGTCTGAAAGTGAACTTGTATCATGTTTGATGATGATGTGAAATCATTAATATTTCATGACGGGAAGAATCTGTATTTTCATACTATGTATAGTACCAGAGAGTACATAGTTATGCACCATGAGCCGTAAGGCAACTAGTCCACGACCTCAACGAATCCATGGGAACAGAAGAGGTCGTGGTGATGAAGTTCAAGGTCAGAAGTCCAAGGAGCCTCAAGATTGGTACCATTACTGTCTATACAATTGTGGTTACTTCTTGTGGCCTGTGTGTAAGTCTGTTTTGAGTTTTATGAACCATCCTTAATTGACCAGAATCATATGTACAATTATGCTATTTATATGCCAAAAAGGGAAGTATTCTGTTGTACCCTTGCTGATTTGTAAGTCTGTCCATCCGTCAGTCTGTTAGCAATTTACTGTTCACTTTATATCTCTTGAACCCCTGTTTTGATTTTGAAAGTATTTCATTTAATTGTGCACTTCAATGAGATGATAATTATGCAGAGAAGATTTTTCATATGCCAGGCTCCAAGGTCTAAGGGGTCTGAAAGGTGACATGCTCACAAGTGATAGGTTCTTTGGCACATGCAGTCGCAATTTGCAGAGCTCTTGTTATGCCAATATATTCTATGATAAAACTATAGTACTGTCTTTCTGCCAGGAGCTTACTCATCCACCACTCCAAATAATAAGTTTTAAATTTGAACAATACTAATTCACTCTTTTCCAAACAAGTCCTGATTTTCTCAACCCTTGGAAAAAAGGCTTTTGAAAACATTGTGGGAAAAGGAGAAAATGCTGGTAACCAGCATTTTCTCCTTATCCCATAATGTGTTCTACCCTATCAGAGAGCTCATTTGTATCAATTTTGAAAAAAATGTTTACAGATGTTTTGAAGTTGAGAGAATCTAAATTTGTCATTTGGGAAAGGGTTGACAGGTTGAGACATTTTGTCTTGATCATCACATGCCTTGTCTTGGAACTCTATAGAATTCAATTTAACCCCTTACTAAACCATCTGATGTTTTTGAGTCCCTGATGAAATAGGCTTTTTGAAAACATCATGGGAAAAGGAGAAAATTATAGTAACCAACATTTTCTCATTTTCTGTCAATATTTTTTTTACTCTTCCAGGGACCAATCCAATCATATCAGTCACATTGAATTTGTTGCCTGCAAATGCTTTTAGTTTTGACAAGTCTAAACTTTCGTTGTCTTGTAAAGAGTTAAAATGGCAGGTGAATTGGAATTCTGATATTTATTTAGATAGCCTATGATGTGCAGCATGCAGCATTTTTATTTGGAAATGCCTTCAAAGGCTAAATATATAGAAAGCAAGTAGTTTCTTAACAGCACCAATATGCTTCTCTAAATTCATGTATTTTTGTCAGTAACTTTCTTTTTTTTTGTGAGGCTGAAAATATTCACCTCATTATGGACTTGATATGACAGTCATCTATTCTAAATTCTGCAGAAAGGTCCATTTTTAGCTCCACTGGCCGAAGGCCAGCGGGCTTATGTCATGGCCTGTTGTCCGTCGTGCGTCCGTCCGTCCGTCCGTGCGTTAACTTTTTTTTAAAACGTCTTCTTCTCTGAAACTACCCATCCAATTTTGATGAAACTTCACAGAAATGATCCTGCCATGGTCCTCTTCAGAATTTCTTGAAAGAATTTAATTCCTTCAAAAACTCTGGTTGCCATGGCAACAAAACTGAAAAATTTTGAAAATCTTTGAAAATCTTCTTGTCTGAAACCGTAAGGCCAAGGGCTACCAAATTTGGCATGTAGCTTTATCTAGTGGACCTCTACCAAGTTTCTTCAATTTATAGCCCTGGCGTCAAAATTGGCCCCGCCCCGGGGGTTACAAGTTATACATGGTCTTATTTAGGGAGAACTTTAAAATTCCTCTTCTACCTAGCCATAGGGCCTAGAGCTACCAAATTTGGCATGTAGCTTTATCTAGTGGACCTCTGCCAAGATTGTTCAAATTATAGCCCTGGGGTCAAATTAGGCCCTGCCCGGGGGTAACAAGTTTTACATGGGCTTATATAACAAGTTTTACATGGGCTTATATAGGGAGAACTTTAAAATTCTTCTTTGACCTAGCCATGGGGCCTAGGGCGACCAAATTTGGCATGTAGCTTTATCTAGTGGACCTGTACCAAGGGTGTCCAAATTATAGCCGAGGGTCAAATTTGACTTCGCTCCGGGGGGTAACATGTTTTACATGGGCGGGCTTATATAGGAAAATCTTTCGCATCTAGCTATAAGGGCTATGGCTATCAAATTTTGCATTTAGCTTTATCTAGGGGGTCTCTATCAAGGGTGCCCAAATTATAGCCCAGGGGGTCAAATGTAGCCCCACCCCAGGGGGTCACAAGTTCTACATGGTCTTATATAAGGAAACTTTAATAATCTACTTGTACATAGCCATATTTAGGCCTAGGGCTACCAAATTTTGCATGTAACTTTATATAATGGGCCTCTACCAAGAGGGCCCAAATTTTAACTTTGGGGGTCAAGTTTGACTCCACACCAGGGGTCACAAGTTTTACATTGGCTTTTATAGTGAAAACTTGATAAACCTGTGTCATGGATCACATATTTTACAGGGCCTTTTATTCAGCAAACTTGTTTTACATGACTTTTTATTGGGCAAGATTAAAAAATCTTTTTGTTTATAACCACACATTCTAGTTTCATATTGTAGGTCTGGGGTCAAAATTGCCTTCATTCCAGGGATCGCAAGTTTAACATGGGCTTCAAAATATTGTCACTTCAATTTAAACATTAATCAAGGGAAATAACTCTTTTTATGAAAGATAAAGTTCGTTACTATTTACCTCCCTTGATTATCAAGCTGCAGTGATACATGATTGGTGCTAGACAAGTTTTTTAGCTCCACTGGCCGAAGGCCAGCAGGCTTATGTTATGGCCCGTTGTCCGTTGTGCGTCCATCCGTATGTTATCTTTTTAGCTCATTTGAGCACAACGTGCTCAAGGGGAGCTTTTAGCATTTGTTTCAACTCAATAAAAGAATTTTCAATCATACACCAAAATAAAAAATTATCCTCCACATATCTGACTGTGTTTACAAACTATGAAGTGTTCATATTAATACACCATGTCTACTGTTTGATGATGACTAGCTTAGAAAAAGTATTAATAAAATAAGTTTGAAAAAAAATCTTAGTGATTTATTATGACAATTGTTAGCACACATGTAACTCATTACCAAACGATAATATTTTAGGCTTGTCTAAATCGAAAGCACTTGCAGACGACAAAATAAAAGTGATTGAAAATTTGAAATTTGTTTTGTGAACAGTAGAAAACATTGTAAGAAAAGGAGAAAATGCTTTTCTAAAGCCTTCTTTCTCAGGGTCATCAAAAGTAGGGATTGTCTGGTAATAGGTTAAAAAGATATATTTCAAACTGAGATTGATGTATATACTTGTTTTTTACTGGCACTGAAGGTCCGTCCGTCCATCTGTCTGTGTGTGCATTAACTTTTATTTCAAACATCTCTGAAACTACTTATCCAATTTTGATGAAACTTCAAAGAAATGATCCTGCCATGGTCTTCTTCAGAATCCCATGACAGAATTTTATTCCTTCAAAAACTCTGGTTGCCATGGCAACAAAACTGAAAAATATAGAAAATTTTCAAAAATCTTCTTCTCTGAAACTGTAAGGCCTAGGGCTACCAAATTTGGCATGTAGCTGTATCTAGTGGGCCTCTACCAAGTTCCTTCAAATAATAGCCATGGGGTCTACCAAATTTTGCATGTAGCTTTATCTAGTGGGCCTGTACAAGGAGGGCCCAAATTATAGTCCTTGACCCAAGTTTGTCCCCACACCACGGAACACAAGGTCACCAGTTTTACATGGGCTTTTGTAATGAAAACTATCTTAAGTCATCATGTTACTAACCATTATAAAGACTAAGGCTATTAGATTTAGCCCTGTCTCATGGTTTCATGTTTTACAGGGCTTTTCATTGAGAAAAATTTGAAAATCTTCTTGTTTATAACATTCAAGAACTAAATTATTTGGTATGGAGCTTTATATTGTGGACCTCCACCAGGATTCAAATAATTATAGCTTTGCGATCAAAATTGGCTTTGCCCATGGATCACAACTTTCTCGTAGGATAAGATAGAAAAATGTTTGCATGTCCTCGTGTTTGAAATCAATTTGCTGAATATTGTAATGTTTGGCTTGTAGTGTTTTTACTTAATAGCCAGTGGAGCGATACAGGGCCATCATGGCCCTCTTGTTCTTTAACTCACAGTTTGATATAACCGTCATAGGGCCAAATAAGCCCTATGGGCAATTTCAATCTGCAATTAAGACCCTTGTAAAAACAATTTCAAGGTTAACCATCTCAAGATTATCTCATGGAAACCAACCATGTAGATTGAAGACCAAGCTGCACTCACTAGCAGATGCTGATCTTCACTGGCCGCAAAGACATCTAAAGTTGTATAGAATGCTTTTAGGGTTAAGCCTAGCTCAGTGTTCTTTTGACTGTTGGCACTGAATATGGCTTATCAAAAGTTGCAATTTCTTTAGCTTGGCTATAATTATGCCCCCCTTCAACGAAGTGGGGGTATATTGCTTTGCTAATGTCGGTCGGTCCGTCGGTCAGTCGGTAGACCTTACCTTGTCCGGATGATAACTAGACACAGAATTGACCTAGGTTCATCAAATTTTACACAGACATGCGTCTCGGAGTTTAGATGATCCCTATTGATTTCGAGGTCAATTGGTCAAAGTTCAAGGTCACAGTGACCGTCAACATGTTGATATATAGACCAAACCTTGTCCTGATGATAACTAGACACAGAATTGACCTAGGTTCGTCAAATTTGGCACAGACATGCGTCTTGGAGTGTAGATGATCCCTATTGATTTTGAGGTCAATCGGTCAAAGATCAAGGTCACAGTGACCGTCAACATGTTGATATATAGACCAAACCTTGTTCGGATGATAACTAGACACAGAATTGACCTAGGTTCATCAAATTTGGCACAGACATGCGTCTCGGAGTGTAGATGATCCCTATTGATTTTGAGGTCAATCGGTCAAAGATCAAGGTCACAGTGACCGTCAACATGTTGATATATAGACCAAACCTTGTCCGGATGATAACTAGACACAGAATTGACCTAGGTTCGTCAAATTTGGCACAGACATGCGTCTCGGAGTGTGGATGATCCCTATTGATTTTGAGGTCAATCGGTCAAAGGTCAAGGTCACAGTGACCGTCAACATGTTGATATATAGACCAAACCTTGTCCGGATGATAACTAGACACAGAATTGACCTAGGTTCGTGTATAATTATGCGAACTGTTGACAGATTATCACGTTTAACAATTGAATTGGGCTATAAATCAAAAAGATGACATTGATATTTCCCAATCAATTCTTTTGATATCGGTTTATGAACCGTGCCACTTCCTGTATCAATAGAGGGGCAGTAGAGGGGCATGACTGTTTTACAAACAGACATCTTGTTCAAAGAAATTATTGAGGTATTGTCATAGTTCTGTCATTGTCTGTGTCATTTTTCCTCTTATCTCTGTGATTTCTATAAATATTTTACCTCAGACTTGGGCTAACTGTTAACTACCAAAAGGGAAACCTATATCAGAAGGGGAAGTAACTGCTAACCCTTGATCTACACTGTCCGCTTTGCCCTATCAACATAATCAACCATGAAATTGCAATCATTTGAGTCGTATTTCCAGGTTGAAAATGTCCTTTGGGTTTATTTGGCACTCTAAGGGTTAAAATATTTTTGTCACAGGGATACCGCTTGTTTAGCTTGGAGTTTTTACTGAAAAAGAACCAGTCTCCAAGCATTGGCACCTGCATTGAGGTGCCCTTGTTTCACTCTTTACTAAAATTTCTGCCAATAAGGATCACTCACAGATGTTAAGCCAGACATGGCTGAGGTGACATTAATTTTATATATAAACTGATACTTTTTCTTTGCCAGAGGCTGTATTATTCATATTATCAATGTACATTTTGCATTATGAACACGTCATTGTAAAGCTGATTGCAGATGACTGTATACTTGATAAAGTGTTGGATGTTTGTACAGAAATATGAAAGTCTGAGACTTGTGCCTCTGCCAAAGACGACCTATGGAAAAGAAAAGTATAATAGTTAATGAATTCAGAACTTAAGATATTATAAAATTCAATTATTATTACAAACTGATGGATCATCAAATTCAATTATTATTACAATCTGATGAAAAGAATCACTTTATCAACCCTTTACCACACAATTGACTCAGTTTTAACAACATTGTTGGATTGATTGATTGATTGATTGAATTGGAGTTTTACACCGTTTTAACATCTAAGGTCATGTCACGGCGGTCATGTGTTTCATGGCTTTCTCACACCAGTACTAACACAACTTACTTTCCAAGTCACTGACTACATTTCTTACATGCATCAGACGTGAGAGGCGAAAAATCGCCGGAAAGAAAGTTTGCCTCAACCAGGTATCGAACTCACAACCACCAGGTCACGAGTCAGATATGCTAACTACTGAGCTACCCAGGTGGGCAAACAACATTTAAAGAAGAAAATGCTGGTAACTTTTCAAAGACAACTCCTATCATATAGCGACAATTTTTGTCATCTGCAAATGCTTTCAATTTGAAGACGTCCAAATGTTTGTTGTCTGTTACAGGGTTGGGGAATTTAAACAATAATTAATGGTAATCTTTTGATACACTTGGACGGGACAACAAAATCTAGTTTGTATACTCAGAAAATACACAAATTCAAAATTGAAACAAAGAAACAGAAGTTCCATCTGATTAGCAGGGACATAGCATCCCAGCCAATCAGATGGTTCCTGCAGGACTTCGGTAGAATGGTTTGAGATCATGGTCATGTGTGTTGACAGTTCTGCTGATCAAGATTAGACTATAAAGTTATGTAGTTTGAAATCAAGTCTACTCTATCTCTTTTTCTATGAGCTTTACATGTATGTTTGCAATGTTCAGCTCCTCTCTGTCAACTGAACTGTCCATACATTTTCAAGTGAGTTAAATTACTTTATAGATCAAGATATGTAGAAGAGAATATCTATTCTGATCTTAGACCTACACTTTAGGACCATTTTTCACCCCAGGTTGATATTTGTGAACATTTTGACCATTATACAGTGGTACATGTATAAAAAAAACATGGAAGCTTCTACAAAATAATCTTTAAGTTGATACCACACAACAAAATGTTTAGACTTGCCAGAATTGAAAGCATTTGCAGTGGTTAATTACAGGATTGTTTGATAAAGGGTTAAAGGTGTCTGTTTAAATCTATCAAAGTACAGGTCCAAAATATTCATTGTAAATGTTTTCTACAGTTACCACCATATTTCCAAAGCAAAAATAGAGCACTTGCATCAATATCTGAAAACTGATAGGAAGCTGTTTATTGACAAAAAAATATCACTGGCATAATATTGTAGTTCTTCCTTTCAAACCCCATCCTAAATTAACACCATAAAAAAGCAAAGTTATTGACCTTAATGTGTCAGAATGGCTGCAACATTCCTCTATTCTATGGGGAATTGGATCTGTTTTATGCCCTTCAATTTTTTTTTCACTGTAATTGTGCATTTATATGCTACAAAAGTGAATCAGTTTTTAATCCTTTGATGACAGATCTCTCATTTGAGTCACATTGAATATTATATTTTTGCAAAACTACTGAACAGTATTTGAAACAATGTCTGTGGGAATGTAGCCAGTGATTCTGAAACACTGTTGTGCAAAGTAAAAAAACACTTAAAAAGCATAGTACAGTAGACTGGCAATGTGATATGACTGAGATGATGTTCAAAATGGCTTTAAGCACCAAACATTGTAAAACCAAATATTTCTATACCTGCATAATATGAGGGGTGATCAGAAAGGACGTGGACCGTTATTTTGAAAACTGCTTCAAGTAGGATTTCAAAAAATGGCATAGATGAGCATTGGTTATCTGGCAACTGACTCTAGCTTTCAAATATCGTAATATTCGAGCAGGTAAAGCGTGACGTCATTTTAATGACGTCATATACTACATTAGTGGTCCAAAATGATGGACAACATTTTATTTGAGCCGAGAGTAATCATAAAGTTTTACCTCAAACTCGGAAAGTATTGATTGGAAATCAAAACCGATTCAGAAAAAGTTTAAGGGGACTCTACACTCAAGAAATTTGATATTCCTAAATGGATCAGACTGATTTAGAGACGGGTGCGATACTATTAAAGATGACCCTAAATCTGGCCCTACATTAACATCAGTCACAGAAAAAATCATTACCGGTGTAGAGCAGCATGCAAAACAAGATCGCCGAGATACTGTCAGGAAAATAGCTGCATACATTTAGCATTACATATGGAAGTGCCCAGGAGATTTTGACTGCTAATCTTGGACTGTCGCTTGTTTGCACAAGGTGGGTACCTCGACTATTGACGTCTGAGAAAATGGGGGTAAGGGTCGAAATATGTTAAGAAATTTTAGAACGCATTAGGGTAGAGGGGTCAAACTTTACTGATCATATTGTAACATGCCATGAAACATAGGTACACTTTAATGAGACTGAATCTAAACAACAAAGTAGTGTATAGAAACATCCAATATTCCCTTCAACTATCAAAGCCAAACTTTCTAAAATTAGAAGTTCAAGTTAAGTGCATCATGTGTTCTATTCTCCTTTTTTTCTTTTAAATCAAGTTGTATCTATACATACTACAGTCAATGCTGAGTTCAATGCCCATATTATTCAAATAAATTTCACAAACACCATACACAAAAAACAGCCAGAAGTAATGCGGAGTGACGTCACTTTACACCAAGATAACAAAGTCACACTTGTACAAGAAACTTGTGCAAAAACTACACATAGAACCATTGGCCAACCCTCCATATAATTCAGTCCTAACCCCTTGAGACCTCTGACTAGTTCCTATTTTTGAAAAATTCTCTCTGTGGTACACACTACGAGAGGACAGAGGAGCTAACCCTTGCTATGACCCGGTCCTTGAGAGTAGTGTCACGTGACACACTTGTGTACGTGTTTCGCCTGTGGAAACCAAGAATAAATAAGTGCATAGAATTCAAAGGATGTTAATTTAAAAAACAGTGAATTTGTTTTCTATAACAATATTCCGTTACTAGTGCTGGTCCACGTTCTTTTTGATCACCCCTTGTACAAGTGGCAATCATGGTTTCTCAACATTACACTAAATAACAAAGAAGGGTCATAGTGTGTCTTGTGGTCTTACAAATGGGCCTGAATGGCCCTGCATAATAAATATATCTGCCAAGATCAACATACGTTAAATTTTGATACTTAATTATGTGACCTTTTTGGTTGATTTTTGTTTATATGGGCCCATTCATTTTGTTGCAAGGGATAGTGCAGGATACAGGACAAAACCTATCCTATGTCATGCCTGGTTCTTTAGCATGCTCTGTGTATAGCACTGTCACACGAGACTTCGGTTTATCATCTCTTTCAAAAGACTATTAGTAATTTTAGAAGGCCAGCTACGGAGCTCAAACACACACCCTAAAGTGGCTCAGAACTTGATGTTTAAGAACTCTACACTCTACTGCTTGAGCTATTTGGGCTGGTCATTACGTGAATTACTTACATCTGGTTTAATACATAAACCAGAGGTGATATATATATATATATACACGGAATATTATACTGTAGTGACTTTCCTGGTGCTTGTATTTACTTTGAGCAGCATGAGAAAATTTGGTATTGCACGAGACCAAGGTTGAGCAAGATGCCAAAGTTTTCTTACGCATCGAGAAGTAAATACAAGCACCAGGAAAGTCACTACAGCAAATATTCCTTATATTATATACCTACACCTTTTCAACGACAAAATATTTCAAATGATTGATATTTTATTTGAAAACGGTAAGCAAAATAAAACAAATAATGGTGTAGAAGCCAGTAACTTTGTTTTTATGAATGGCGGATAAATATTACAGTGTAAAATTTTGACCAATGAACATGCAAATAAATACATACCTACACAAAGGGTGAGTCACGTCATTATGAGGTCATCATACCATATTTGGAACCGTATTTCACAGTGTGTAGATACAGATTTTTTTTCTGTCCTGTGTGATATTTCATCCGCGTGAGACGCTTGTATTTTCTCCGTAAAACTTTCAGGTATTTAATAAAATGAATTATGCGTATTGGATTGTTTCAAACTGAATCTCATATAATAAAATACCTTTACATTCAAATGATCTGTATAAAGGTTTATATGTTTGGTCTGAGGCTACTTTCTGTCATCTAAGGACAAAAAACTTTAAAAAGTCATTTTCTGATTAATTATTTTTGGTAGCATGGTGTAACTTTTAAAGAAAGATAACTTGCTAATTTGTTTTCACACCAAAAACTGAATCCTGTTTGGAAATGGATGATTTAAGCAGGGTAGGTAATAATTATCATAAGTGATTCTTTTTTGTTGAAATGAGATGTAGCATAATTTATACTGCCCAGCAAAAGATGTCAAATTGCAATGAAGTATGAATAGGTCAAATGGCATTAAGGGCAAATTTGTGGTTGGAAAAAAAAGAAACAGGAAATACTGACAGAGCCAAGTTCATGTGGGAAGTCTTAGAATACATTAAACTTTTACCACACAATCCAGACTTTTAACGACCCTAATCAAGAAGCTTTTGAAAATATTGTGGAACAAGGAGAAAATGCTGGTAACCAGCATTTTCTCCTTGTCCTAGAATGTTTTCTGTCTTTCCAAAAGCAAATTTCAATATTTGAGTCACATTTATTTTGTTGTCTGCAAACACTTTTAATTTGGACAATTTGGACAAGTCTTAAAATTTCATCATATCGTTCAGGTGATGCTATGTATCACTTGAGGGAAAAACCATGATCTTTTTTCAATCTTCTCTTTTATTTATGAGTGGTTTGCAATCTGTTAGCATACTGAATTCTGTGATAAAACATTTTTCAAGTTTAGTATGATTCTAGGATTCTGAATACCTACCTTAAAGCCCCAATGACTGCCAAAAGTAAAAAACATCCAGGTGTTGAAATGTTTTTAAATCTAAATCATACTATGTAAAAGTATGGAAATTATTGTAAAGGTGACAAACTGTATTGTACAGTCAGTCCAAGTGTTAGTTGCTGGCAGAGAATGCTAAAAGTAGGTAAAAAGTTGCCAGGTCACTCTTTCTTTTGTTTACTTTTTACCTGATTTTAAAATCCATTTTTCTGCCAGCAACTAAGACTTGACTCTGACTAACACTTGATTTGACCATGATTTCTACATTTGCTTTGTTTACTCTTGGCCACCACTTGGCCTTTAAAGCATCCCAGTTGAGATCATATCAGGATACAGAATAATTGAGCAATTTGCTGTAAGTCATACAAATAATCCAATGATGTTCAGAAATTGTTGGGTTACTTTCTGAAATCAATAGAAATGTTACAGCAAAGTTAAACAGAACACCCTATTTAGCCCAGTTAATTGTATTAATTATTACTTGTGTGTCAGCTAATTTTTACTTAACCATTTACCTCATTTAACTCCTTACCAAATAACAAAACTTTAGACTTGTCCAAAGTGAAAGCATTTGCAGGCAGCAAATTTTAAATATGACTCAAAAACTGTAATTTCTCTTTGGAAGTGTAGAAATTACCTTGTTGGTTGGTTACCAGCATTGCTTCCTTTTTACACAATGTTTTTAAAAGCCTTCTTCCTTTGGGGGTTGATGCCTGACCTAGTGGTTTCTTTGCAGCAATTTTTCGCCTCTCAACTCTGATGCATATGAGAAAAGAAGCCAGTGGCTTGGAAAGTTGCGTCAGTACTGGTGTGAGAAACACAAGAAACACATGGGTAGGTGCACTGACCACCATGATATGACCTAATATGTTAAAATGACATCAAACTCCAATACAAACCAAAATTTGGGGTGGTTAAAACTTGGGATTGTGTGAGAAAGGGTTAAGTTATCTTTCATAAAATTATATCAGCGCTTAAAGCTTACCCCTTTCCCAAACGACAAATTTTAGACCATTCCAAATTGAAAGCATCTGCAGATGACGAATTTGAAAGTGAAACAAAATTAATGAAGTTGTGTTTTTTGACAAGGTAGAAAACATTGTTGGAAAAAGAGAAAATGCTGGTAACCAGCATTTTCTCCTTTTCCAACAATGTTACAATAATTATGTACATTTTGAATACTGATTGAAAATGCCCATTTTAGCACACAGTACCTGCTGTGTTCTATTGACATGTTTCATAGCTGATTGTTACCTCTGATGATTACCGCTGATGTTCACATGGAATATACAGCAGCCACTGAGCCTGATAGGCTCTGTCTGTAATGAACAGGGATTGTTATCTGAGTGTTGTGAGCTGGAAACCCAATGCCGGCTTAGCCAAACTCTCTTCAAGGAAGTGATTATAGTAATAGCAACAGAATTAATTCCTCTCTCACCACTCGACTATGTTCGGCAGTGAGTATGAGAGAGCAGGACTGGTGCAGGTGGCTTGAAATAAGTGTTGTATGAAGCACCAGTAAAAGAAACTGCAGAACTCATGGACAGGTGCACTGAGGGGCTGTGATATGATTGAAATAATGTTGAAAATGGCATTAAAAACCAACCAACCTACCTATGGAATAAGGGGAGGGGTATTTTTGACAATCCTGATAAAACTGACTCATCCGACATCAATTTTCATGTATAGGCAGCAACTGCTGATGGCCAAATTGAATTTATTACTGTATATGTAACAAAACTAGTTCTGAATATTCATGAGTTTTACATGAATATTAATAAGTAGCAAGCCAAGTCTGTTTTTTATACAATAGCAGATCTAACTGCTTATAATACCCCTGATACCTGAAGCCTTAACTTGGCAAAATTAACCTTTTTACCATACAGTCCTGTCTTTTTTTGCCCTAGGAAGATGACTCTTGAAAAATGAGAAATGTGGGAAACAAACATTTTCTCCTTTTCCCCATAGTGTTTTCTACTATTGTAATAGCAAACCCATTGTTTGAGTCATATTTCATTTGTTTTCTACAAATGCTTTGAATTTGGATAAGTGCCATAGACTTTATTGGACTATCACACCTACATAGTAGGTCATTTATTCAAGAAAACATTTTGGCAGGGTTGCTTGTAGCAAATACCAAGTTTCATTGATAAAGAACTTTGGGGTTTAGGATCTAGATTTTAGATTTTATTTCTCTTAGCAAATGCTTGGTGCAGTATCTATGTACAGTGGAATATTATACCTCATGGTTCAAAGAATTTGACAAAAATGTTTCAGTGGGAGACCCTTTGTCTAGAATAGGTACCGGTAAGCAGCAAGCCTGAAGTGCTACATGCTATTTCATAGCCATCAGTTTGTTGTTGTAGAAACTGACTTACAAAAGCCCAAGTTGTTAGACTTGGGTGATAAAAAAAAAAGCAGTGCTGTTTTTGTTGTTTGGATATCTGAACTGGTTTTAAGCAGAAGCACTGAATGAAAGCAGAAGAAAGTTTACTCTTATTTTACCTGTTGTTGTTAAAAAGAATGCGTCAGCTGTACTCTACTAAAAGAATCAATCAATAATCGGCTGGGGCGAAAAGCTGAGTTGACAAAGCTAGCTTATTGAAAGTGCATGAAAATTAAGCATTTTCTGTTGTCTTTCTAAAATGAAGGTAATGAAACAAGTAACCTCAGTAGGTCACAAGTAGTCTCAGTAGGTAATAAAAAAAAAACATCAATAAATGCTTGCAGTTATATATGGCCTGCAACACGCAAAAAGGGGCATTCAGACATTTGCAAAAAGTGTCGGTCCGGGCCAGCCTGCGCAGTCTGCGCAGGCTGATCCGAGACGACAGTTTCTGTTCATGTGTGATTTTCTGTTGCACACAAGTCTACTGTATGACAAAATTTAATGTTGATGTAAAGTGCCCTCTCAGACTAGCCTGTGCGGACTGTGCCGGCTAATCCGAGACGACACTTTACGCAAATGTCTGAAAGCCCCTTTGCACATGTTGCAGACCATATAATCTCTAATTGGAAACATTTGCCATCAAGCTCGGTAGTTCAGTAAGTATGGCACAGAAACTAGGGGCTCACTGGTTTGAACTGAAAGCTTTTTTCCAAGGCTTTATGGTTGTCATTGCTACAGGATTCATTTCTCTCCAACCAACAATCCTTGTTTGGATGATGGCTACATGGGAAAGCAGCCAGCAGCTTTGGAAGATTATTATGTGTCATTGTCTGTGTTTTCATGGTGCAAAAACTGACATTTTCTCATATCTCACTCATTGCTATAGGTTTTAATCGAAACTTGGGCTAGTTATTACTATCAGAAGAGGACCCTATACCAGAAAGGCTGGTAACTCTCAAATTTTTTACAAAGTTATACCCTACTAAGTGCTCAAGGTGAGCTTTTGTGATCATGCTGTGTCCCGCGTCAATCATCCATCATCAAAGTTTACCTTTTTTATCCTCTAGAGACCACTTTTCATGTCAGAGACTTTTTAATCATGGTCAGAATGGGTCAAAAACTAGGTCAGTGGTTCAAATCTCTGAAAAATCTTGTATGATCTAGAGGCCACATTTTCAGTCCAGTACTCATGAAAGTTGGTCAGAATGTTTTTCTTGAAGAAAACTCAGGCAAGGTCAAAAATTTGTCATGTTTAGTCAAAAAGTAGATTACTGGTTCAGATCTTAGAAAAACCATGTACACACTCTAGAGGCCAGCTTTTCAGTCCAATACCTGTCGAAGATTGTCTGTATATTTGTCTGGAAGATATCTCGAACAAGTTTGAAAATAGGTCATGTCTGGTGAAAAAGTAGGTCACTGGGACAATCTTCAAAAACCTAGATTACACTAGAGGCCACACTTTCAGTCCAATATCATGGAAATTGGTCAGAATACTGGTCTTGAAGATGTCTTAGACTAGTTTGAAGATGAGTCATGTTGAATCAGAAAGTAGGTGACTGGGACAAATCCTAGATAAACCTACTCTAGAGGCCCTATATTCTGCATAATACTCATGAAACTTGGTCAGAATATTTGTATTTATAATGTTTTGGACAATTTGGAAAATTAGTTTTGTTGGTCTCAAAATTGGTCACTGGGAAAAATTTGTGAAAAACCTTGTGTACAGTCTAGAGGCCACACTTTCCAATACATATGAAACCTAGATTACTCTCTAGAGACATATTCAGTCTATTACTCATGAAAGTTAGTCAAATTGTTTGTCTTAATGATATCTTTGACAACTCTGAAGATAGGTCACATCTCATCAAATGCCTATGAAAGTTGGTTATGATGTTTATCTATTTGATATCTCAGAGGAGTTAGAAACTGGGTCATATGGGATGAAAAAGTAGGTAACTGTGACAAATCTTGGAAAAATATTGTGTAAATGCTAGATGAATCAATTTCAGTCCAACACTTACGAAAGTTGGTCAGAATGTTTGGTTTTGTGATATCTTGGACAAGTTTGAAGGTGGGTCACGTCTAGTTAAAAAGTAGATCACTGGGACAAATATTTAGAAAAACGTTGTGAGGGTTCTTAAGGCCACATTCTGAGCCCAATGCTGATGAATGTTCTCGAGCCACACAGGCTCAGGTGAGCAATTCAGTGCAATCAGGCCCTCTTGTCTTTAAATTTACACTGAAAGAGCTACTGCAGTAGAGTGTTGGCACCTCCGTTTTACGATCTTGTTCAAGTTTTGTTCGAGATCTCAAAGTTTCCCAGGAGATAAAGTTATTTTGGTATACAAGGGTGTGAACTTAATGGCTTCATATAGAATGGCAGACTGAGATGTTTAAGAGGGTAATTAATTTTGAAACAGATCATTTTGTTTAGATTTAAATGTATCAGCTCCTCCCCACTATTTTTACCCATGGAACCACAGCTTAACTCATACATATTCTTTGTATTATGCTAGGTTTTAGTCTGTCAGTTATTTTTTAGGGTATTTTGGACTCAGTCTGGTAAAAGAAATTGCAAGGTAGCATTGATAGGTGCACTGGTCACTGTGACATAACTGAAATAATGCTGAAAATAGATTTGAATATCAAACAGTGGAACAATGCTAGCCAGCAACCCAAACTTGCAGACTTAAAGCAAGGATTACTTATTATCTAGTGATCTACTCAGTATAATAATTCTGTTGAGAGATTTTTGCAAAAAGCAGACTTGAAGTTAAATAGTTAGGTCCAGGCTTAACCCTTTACCAGAAGACACATTTTATGTAAACACTTGCCCAAATTGGACATTTGCAAACAACAAATTAAATGTGGCTCAAGTCATGGGATTTTTCTTTTCAAAGGACAGAAATTATTGTGGAAAAAGGAGAAGGTGCTGGTTGCCAACATTTTCATCTTTTCCCAGTGTTTGCAGAAGCCTGTTTCCTCGGGGTTCTTAACCCTTAATTCTTTACCACACAATCATGACTTTTAACAACCCTGATAAAGAAAGCTTTTGAAAACACTGTTGGAAAAGGAGAAAATGCTGGTAACCAGCATTTTCTCCTTTTCCCACAATGTTTTCTACCTATTAATAGACAAATACTATCAACTGAAAAACTTTTGAATTGTTGATATAAATTCCTTCAATATGGGCAAGTCTCAAATTTTGCCATGTGGTAAAGGGTTAACCTAGAACACGAATGAACTTAAACTTTAAAATCCTCAAAAGGTCCTTCAGACGTGCTAAGCAGCCAAAGGGTAAAAACTTTGAATTGTTTTGTGAAAGGTTTATTCTATTTTGAGCTCTGAGGTCTTACCATGTAACCCCTTGTTTTTACGACCTTGCAGAAACAAGCCTGTGTAAGCATTTTGAGAAAGGGAGAAATTGTTTATACCTAGTGATTCTTCCTATTTGCACACAGTTTTCTATAATATCAGAAAACCTTTGTTCATTTGCACAATTGTACAACTTGCCCTCTGCAGATTTTCTTTTTTTTTGAGTCAAAAACTTTAGGATGCGCCCAGGATTTGATGATCCCAATGGAGTAGGCTTCTGAAAAGACTGTAGGACAAGGAGAAAATGCTGATAATAAACATTTTCTCTTTTTCCTGCAATATTTTCTACCCTTTAACCAGTGTTTCTAACAATCCTGTAGAAAAGAGTTTCTAACATACAAATTGTTTGAAAAGAGAAAATGCTGGTAACCTGCATTTATACTTCTTTTCCTACAATGTGTTCTATCCTGTAACAACAATTGTAGCTGCAGTTGTCTCCAGTCCTGAGATAACAGGTTAATGCAATTAGATTTCCAATATAAGGTACATACATGATGTGAAGTAAATTTTTATGTCTTTCTTATCATTTTATAAATCTTTCATTTCAGCTCCCACTCAGTCTATCACTAATGGAGACAAGACAGATAACTCTGATGAAAGTGGAAGTGTCAGGGGAGGCTATGCTAGTAGCAGAGAGAGATCCAGGTAGCTGTCTTGTACATTGTCTGCTCTTGTTTGATATGCAATTTTTATGTTGTTTATGTAATGTCATGCAGGCTTGGGTTCAAATACTGTGATGGCAATTTTTTAATACATTTCAGTTTTCTCTCCTAATAAGGCTTTGGTCTCATAGAAACAGTATAACCTTATCAACTTACAAATGTTCTTGGAAAAGAAAGAATTGATGGGGGGAGGGGGCTGTTCATTTTAGACTCACTTTGCTACTGTGTTCTTTAAATTTATATGGGGATATTTTTAGCTCACCTAAGCGCAAAGTGCTCAAAGTGAACTTTTGTGATTATGCTGTGTCTGTCACCAAAGCATTAACAATACCCTTGTGTGCACTGTAGAAGCCACATTTTAAGCCTAATACTGATAAAAGGTGGTCATAATGTTTGTCTTGATAATGTCTTGGACTAGATCCAAATTGGGTCACATCAGATCAAAAAGATTGTCACCAGGTCAAATCTTAGAAAAGCCTTGAGTGCATTCTAGAGACTACATTTACTGTCCAATACCCATGAAAGTTTATCAAAATTTTTGTGTCAATAATATCTCAGACAAGTGTGAAATTGGGTCATGTTGGGTCAAAAAGTAGGTCACTGGGTCAAATCTTAGAAAAATCTTATGTGCACTCCAGAGGCCACACTTTCAGTCAGATGCTCATGAGAATTTGAAAGAATGGTTGTCTTGATATTTAGTACAACTGTAAAATTGGGTAACAAAAGGACACAAAGTAGGTTACTTGAATAAATCTTAGAAAAACCTTGTGTGCACTCTAGAGGCCACAATTTTCAGTCTGATACTCATGAAAATTGTTCAGAATATTTGTTTTAATGGTATCTCAGACAATTGTAAAATTGGCTCATGGGGGGGGGGGGGGGGTCCCAAAAGTAAGTCTCTAGGACAAATCTTTGAAAGTCCTTTGTGTGCACTCTAGAGGCCACATTTTCAGTGTGATGCTCATTAAACTTCTTGATAATTCTTTTTTTGGATGATATCTAGTACAAGTACAAAATATGGTCAAGTCGGATCAAAAAGTAGGTCACCATGACAAATCATAGAAAGACCTCATGTGCTCTCTAGTTGCTACATTTTTAGTCTGATGCTCATGAAAATTGTTTAGAATACTAATATTATTATGTCTCCCCCTGTCAGGGTCGGGAGACATATTGTTTTTCCCCCTGCGTCGGTCTGTCTGTCCGCCTGTCTGTCTGTCTGTCCGTCACAAATCGTGTCCACTCTATAACTAAGATATTTTGATAAAACTTCACACATTTGTAAAGCATCATGAGACGAAGTGTCATGCACAAGAACCATAACTCTGGCTTGTATATTTTTCGAGTTATTTCCCTTTGATTATTTTCCTTACTCATTTTACGTACAATTTCATGTCCGCAGTAGAAATCTGGGAGAAAATGTTATTAACTTTATCATGGATTATTAATCCTTCTGACACCAAAAAGGGGGGAGACATCTGTTTTTTATGTAGAAAAACAAGTTCTAGTTTTGTTCTGATGATGTCTTTGATAATTTTAAAATGGGTTTATGGCTGGTCCAAAAGTAGGTCACTAGGACAAATTTTAGACCTTGTGTGCATCCTAGAAGCCACATTTTCAGTCTGATACTCATGAAAGATGGTCGAAATGTTTGTTTTTATAATATCTTGAATTTTTTTTTAAACTTGGTCACATTTGATTAAAAAGTAGATCACTAACAATCATGACTTTGTGTTCTTCATCATCAGAACTAGGATGTCTTCAACTTTATCATCCCTTCATGACTTACTCAGGTGAGTGCTTTAGGGCCAATGGGCGCTCTTGTATTTAAGATCTTATCTGAAAACAGACGGCAATGAGTGTTCTTGATATTTTGCATTCCTTTTATATCAAGTTTGTTGGAATAATATGAAGGGTCTAGGGATTTTTCTATTCCAAATTTTAGGTGAAATATGGACCCTAGAAAATTGCAAAATGTCTGAAAGAAATTTTAGCTCAACTACCCTATGTCCAGAAGTGCTTAAGTCATGATATGGTTTTTATTGTCCCTCCAACTGTCCATTTGTTAGTCCTTTTTTTGTGTATGCAGTTACTTCCACATTTGTAACAGGATTTTTTGAAACTTACAGAGTATCTTCATATCTATAGTTTGAACCTTATTGGATAGAAAGAAAATCAGACAATGGTTTGGGTATCAGTGAACCTCTTTGCATTCATTTGCATCATTGTTGTATGTGAAAATAATAAGGCCTTTTTGGACTTTGCTTATTTTTTTGTATGAGATTTTATTGCAGTACAGACTTACTACAGTTCAATATCTCTGCCAGCTGTGTGCATAGCACATTATGTTGTAAGACAGTAGAGCAATACAGGGTAATCATTGCCCTCTTGTTGTATAGTTTCCTGACTTATTTCATCTTGTTTTCCTTTTTTGATCTGTATTGTCAGGTCCCGTGAAGGGTCTAGGGAGCGTGACAGAAGGGAGAGGTCACATGACCATAGGTCTGAGCCTGACTATGGGGTTATCCAGACTCAGCCTCGACCTAGCAAAGGAAAACGTCCAATACCCAGACGGCATACTGTGGGTGGTTCAAAGGGAGACATCGCAGCGGTAAGTCACTTTTTCATTGTTTAGGTTATATTTGTGAAAGAAAAGAAGATGACACATACAGGGAGAGAAACAAAGAGAAAGTTGTGGAGAGAGGGAATGGATAGCCTGTCATCTTTTTTTTTTTTTCACAGAAAAAAAAATTAACAAAGAAAAAGTGATTAAAAATTAGCACAAATCAGTTACTACAGTTTTTTAACTGCTTTAGTTCTGAATCAAACAATGACACAATGAAGACAGGATTAGAAAACATTTAGAGAAAAGGAGAAAATTATCTTAACCTGAGCATTTAATACTTTACCCATGATGTTCCCTAACCTATGGATGAAAAATACCACGTTTGTGAGCCACATTTAATTTGTTTTCTGCAAATACTTTCAGTTCAGACAAGTCTAAATTTTGTCTTCAATACAGGCTTAACCCTTTACTACACAGTCCCAACTTTAACTCATTACCAAACAACAAAGTTTTAGACCAGTCCAAACTGAAAGCATTTGCAGACGACAAGATAAATGTGACTGAAAAATTGAAAATTATTTTGGAAAAGGTAGAAAACAGTGTGGGAAAAGGAGAAAATGCTTGTTACCAGCATTTTCTCCTTTTCCTACATTGTTTTCAAAAGGCTTCTAACTCGGGATCATTAAAAGTCGGAATCGTGTGGTAACGGGTTAAACAACCCTGAAAGAGAATTTGGCTTTTGAAAACATTGTCGGAAAAGGAGAAAATGCTAGTAACCAGCGTGTTTTCCTTTTCCCACAATGTTTTCTTCCCTTCCAAATACAGATCTTTTTGATTTAGGCACATTTCATTTGTCACCCACAAATGCTCTCAATTTGGTCTGGTCCAAAATTTTATTGTCTGGTAAAGAGTTAAGCCTGTGTTTTATAGAAGTTAATCTCAAAGTTTAATAAGAAAAGATGGATCAGTCAGATAACAGATTTCATTTTATTTGAAGCCAAATAAAGGGCTGCTAAAATGATGGGCTATGTCTGTGACAGGGCAGAAAGCATTGTGGTAAAAGGAGGAAAGATCAAGCATTATCAGACCTGAGAAAGGGGTTGGGTCTGTAGACTGACTCATTACCTGTTGAAACAAATGTGCAGCAGAGACCTTGAAAACATTTTTTTTGTAATATGGTTCAACATGTTTACAAACACCAGTTTTGAACCCTTCGAGCATTGAATTAACTCTTTATCAAACGACAATTATCAAGACTAGTTCAAATTGAAAGCATTTGCAGACAAGAAATCAATTGTTGCTGAAGTGAGGGAGTTTGTATTTGAAAGGGTAGCAAACATGGTAGGTAAAGGAGAAAATGCTGGTTCCCAGCATTTTCTTCTTTTCCTAATACATTTTCAAAAGTTTTATTTCTCATGATCGTTAAAACACAGCATTGTTTGGTAAAATTTTTCAATCAAGCCAAAATATTGCTATTTCATGGTTGTTTATCTCTACCACACAATCTCATGTTTTAACAACCCTGAGAAAACTACCTTTTGAAAACATTGTGGGAAAAGGAGAAAATACTGGTTATCAAGGACAAATCCAGTCATTCCAGATGCATTTTATTTGTCTTTTGCAAGTGCTTTCATTTTTGACAGGTATAAAATTTTGTAGTTTGGTAGAGGGTTCAACCAGAATACACTATGATATGAAAGATCAGGCTGGTTTATTCAGTGAAGTCTGATCTTTATCTACACAATCTTCTAAAACAACTTAAGCAAGTTCATTTGTTTTGAATGAATATATACATGAGCAAACATTGTAGCAAAAGGAGAGTTGCTTAGCACAACTGTTTTCTCCTACTTCACCATGTTTTTCAAAAGTTGTTTTTGCTGCAAAATGGAAAAAAGGCTTTTGTATAGAGTGATGTGCAAAGGATCTGAATAATTCTGCAAAATCCATTAATCAAACTAATTTAGCATGTACATGTACATACTACATCTTGTTAACCCTTTACCACACAATCCCAATTTTAACGACCCTAAATTAGAGGACTTTTGAAAACAATGTAGGAAAAGGAGAAAATGCTGATACCAGCATTTTCTCCTTTGCCAACAATGTTTTCTACACTAAATAATCAAAGACAGAAGCCATCTTTTGAGCTACATATAAGTTGTTTTCTGTAAATGCTTTCAATTTCAGGGAGTCCAAAGTTTTGTAGGGTGGTAGAGTTAAAAGCCATACACTGTTTATACTATTGTAAAGCTCTCAAGATAAATTACTTCTGACTTTTCCCCCAGAGAAAAATCAGGCAACTCTTTGATATCAATTACCTCCTGGTGGCACACAGGTAATTATGAGTAAAATCCACCACCATTGTTTCAACACTTGGGCTTATCATGTGGCTGTCAGTGAATTTATTAGGAATTATCAACAACTGTAATTGGGGGTAACTAAGTCTGTGAATAGAAACAGTGAACATGAGGAGATACTGGATTCAGAATTCCTTCTCAGGTCTTCAAGTAAGTGAATTTTTCTATGGTAAACTCTTTACCTGATGACAAAATTTTAGAGTGGTCCACATTGAAAGCATAAGCAGACAACAAAATTAAAGTGACTCAAAAATTGAAATATATTTTGGGAAAAGTAGAAAACAGTGAGGGAAAAGGAGAAAATGCTGGTAACCAGCATTTTCTCCTTTTCCCACAATATTTTCAAAAGGCTTATTTCTCAGAAACATGAAAACACATGATTGTTTGGTAAAGAATTAACTCTTTGCCAGATGACAAAATTTTTGAAGAATCATGGAAAAAGGAGAAAAGGGCTAGTTACAGGCATTTTCTCCTTTTTCTGCAATGTTTTCAAAAGCCATTTATATAAAGGGTTGTTAAAACACAAGACTTTGGTAAAGGGCTAAAAAATCTTTAACCTTATACTGAACAGTTCTGTGTTTTAAATGTCTTAGGAAGAAGCCATTTGAAAATATTGTGTGCAAAGTAGAAAAGGCTGGTAACTGGCATTTTCCTTGTTACCCTGTGATGTTTTCAAACCTTTCAATATTTGAGTAACATTTAGTTTTTTGTTTGCAAATGCTTTTCAGTTTGGAAGTCTAAAATTTAGTCATTTGGTAAAATTGAATTTTGTACTTGTAGTAACTCTAAGCATCCTACAGGCAACATAATTTGTTTTTACAAACAGTGTAGATTAAGATCAAAATGTGCAGTTTTATGATTGATCTACACTGACCAATATGTTTTAAGATTTTCTTTATCAGATAGAGACATCAGGTAGTTACAAATATTTGAAAGTAACAAAGCTTCTGATTGGCTAAACCATTTCTGATTGGCTAAACCAGATGGTTTAGCCAATCAGAAGTTGTATTACTTTCATAATTTGAAAATTCTGGTCTTAAGAATGGTAGATGAATTAGGACCCAGTTCTGAGTATATGTGCATAATGTGTGTATCTCTGTAACCTCCATAATTATAGTTCTAGGCTATTACTAGTATATTTTTGGACTGGCTTCAAAATAATTTTTCACCATTGTTGGCCTGAAGAAGTAGAAGTGTTCTGTGAAGCTTTGTTTGGATATTGAAGGTCATGGTCACAGTCACACTTGAAAGTCTTAAGATGAGATTGTTCTAATGAATGAATGAATGAATGAAGTTTTAAGGCCCGTCGATGTCAAAGGTCATATTGGGCGCACTAACAAGTGATGAAATGCGTTCAGAGATTGTTCTAATTTGAGCTTCAACCACAGCATCATGTAGAATGAATTTTCAAATAAGTTTTGCAGAACATATTCCTAATAATGAGCAAAAGCAAGTCATTTGTTATAGTAAGTCAGAAGTCAAGGTCAGAAGGACAGTTGATTGATGAAACTATCATAAGTGAAACTTTTGCAAGCCGTGACTTCTACATAAATGGATGATTGTTTAAATTATGCATATAATTTTTCAGTTTGATGTGAATATATCATCTTAACCATCAAAATTTTGTTCATATTAGTCAAAGGTCAAGGTCAGATATGAAGGTCATATCATAGAATGTCATAAACTGAGTTTCTCCTTGTTCTATACGTAGTAATGAATTGGTACGAACTTCTTCCAAGGATAATGTAAAACTTGCTTCTCTATTTCTATCAATTGTGGGCCTGACATGTTGCCCTTTAGCAGTCTCCCAGTTTGTGAAATTATGTAAGACAAAAATATCTCAATTGTAAGGCTTTTTCCCCCACTATTACAAAATACCAGAGTGTTTAGCCCTGAAATCAGATGGCATTATGAACTGTCTAGTGTGATCTTGATCTTCACTGTCCACAAAAGTGGTTTACTGGACTTTAGAGTGATAAGCTATTTTCTGTGTTATTATTTGCCTGGCCTATATTGATTATAGGACAGTATGTCACTTTACTGTCTAATAAAGTTGTATTGTTTTACTGGAGATCTTGACTCTTTATCAAACTATCCTATGTTTTTACAACTCCAAAGGATAAGACCTTTGAAAACAGTATAGGAAAAGGAGAAATCACTGGTTAACAGCAATTTCTCCTTTACCCACAATGTTTTCTAGCCAATGAGAGATCTTTTACTAAATAGTATCAATTTCAATTTGTCATCTGTAGATGCTCTCAGAAGAATATGTAAAAGGGTAACCCATAAAATGTATTGTAAAACTCACAGCAAGATGAGAGTAATGTAAACAATGGCGTACATCTGAACAACCCATTACCAAACAATAAAATTTTAAATTGGTTCCTATTGAAAGTGGAGACATAAGATGAGTATGTGAGCTGTTGCTATGTTATGACTGAAATAATGTTGAAATCAGCGTAAAACACCACTCAATCATTCAAATAATCATATTGGGAGCATTTGCAAACAAATGATTTAATGATATGGCCCAAATAGAAAGGCTGCCTTTGTAAGGGTAGAAAAAATTAAGAGGTGTTAATCAGCTTTTTCTGCTATTCCCACAGTGTTTTCGAAAGGCTTCTATTTCAGGGACATTCAAAAAAGGGAATCATTTTCACAAAGGGATAGAGTAGAACCCCTGGAGATTGAACTTAATGTTATCAGTGATGACAGAATGAAATTGAGCTAGCCTCCCCTGTTTTTAGCAAGACAGAAGTTTTGGGATACCTGTGTAGAGCAAGTGATGCAAATGACTTTTTCATTTGGTCATAAACAGCACCAAGCTGCACATGTTACAACAGTCCCAGTATGTGGCAAACAGTTTTATTAACAACATTTGTATAAAAGAGATAGAAAGAGACAGTGAAAGAAACTGGTGAAATAATCCTTTGCAAAACAAATTACAGGCTCTTTCAAATTAAAAAAAAAAAACATTGGTCTGTAGATGATATTCCAGGTTGGTACGAATGAACTTAAGTTCTCTAGTCAAGTAGAAATCAGGGTAGAAAACATTGTTGGAAAAGGAGAAAATGCTGATTATCAGCATTTTCTCCTTTTCCTACAATGTTATATAAAAGCTTCCTCCCTCAGGGTCATTAAAACTCTGGGTTGTTAAGAAAAGGGATAAAAAACTATGGGAACCACTGATGGAATTACCAGGCAACAATGTTTTTACCTGAGTTTTTAGTTCATTAACTAATTCCCTCTTGAAGCAAATTTACGAAATTTACCACAAAAATCCGATAGTTTCAGTTACCGTTAGGAAAGAAGCCTATGAAAATATTTTTAGTAAAGGAGAAAAAATGCTGGTACTGTATTTTTTAAGTTTGTTCATAATCTAGAATATAGCAGTGGCCAGTGCAGATCATAGATCAGACTGCACAGAATGTGCAGTCTTGATATACACTGTCCACAAAAGCTTCTGGTATTATCTGTGATATGGAAAGAATTAAAAGACATATTCTGTCAATTTTGCCACTTTGAATTTGACATCTAAATAATTATGCTTTCACTTCTAATAAGTTTGAAAATTTTGTCCTTTGATAACTGTGAATGTGATCCTGTCTTGAAATGTTCTTTGTTGATTGGACAAGAATGAACGAATACTAGCTGAAAATGATATTTGAGCCATGCTCTATGAAAAGAGGATTAATTTTAATGCATCCGCAAAAAGGGCATTTCAGGTCAGACCTGGGTTGAAACTTTTTGCTATTTGTAAATTTTTAGCATGTCAAAAGACCAGTCTAGTTCATTATTTAGTCAGTTGTTAGACAAAATGGATTTCATGGATCCATAATTATGACTTCGCCTGGTGAAATGGATCACAGAGATGCATTAAACCACCTTATGCAAGAGCATGGCTGATTTGTTATGGGTGCAAGTGACTGCTTGAACACTTAACCAAACAATCACAAGTTTCAAAGACCTGGAGAAGGACAGCTTTTGAAAGCATTGTGGGAAAAGGAGAAAATGCTTATAATTAGTATTTTCTCTTTTTCCAACAATGTTTCCAACCCTTTCAAAGACAGATCAAGTGATTTGAGCCACATTTGATTTTTCATCTGCTATTGTCACAAGTTTGACAGTTCTTATTCTAAGAATTTAGTCCATGTGGTACATACAGATGGAGAGGCCAAGAGAAAGTGAGTGAGCCAATACTGAGACAATACAGTTTTGATTTGGACTAAATGGACCCCTTGCCCTAAAATGTGAACTTTAGAATCTTCCTTACCCATGTGCTGCTATCTAAGCCTATACCACACGATCCCGAGTTTTAATGACACTGAGGAAGAAGGCTTTTAATAACATATTGGGAAAAGAAGAAAATGCTGGTAGCCAGCATTTTCTCCTTGCCTCACAATGTTTACTACCCTTCCCAAAACAAACCTTAATTTTTGAGTCACGTTTATTCTGTTGTCTGCAAATACTTTAAATTTGGACTAGTATAAAATTTGTTGTTTTGTAAAGGGTTAAACCTATACCACACAGCCTCAAGTTTACTGAGCACGAGAACAAAATCTTTTAAAAATATTGTCGGAAAAGGAGAAAAATTTGATAACCATTATTCTCTCCTTTCAAACAATGTTTTCTAGCCTCTCTAAGACAAATCCAATCTTTGAGCCTCTTTTTGATTGTTGCCTGTATATGGAGCCCTTACTTTGGACAACTGTATTTTTCTTTTATCTGGTAAGGATTTAACTCTATACCAGATTACAAAAAATTAGAATTGTCTTCACTGAAAGTATGTGCTGATTACAAATTGTAGACAAGTGTAGTCAACCTGGTGGCCTTCACAAAAAAATAATTCATGAGTAGCTATATCCCCTTAACCCTTTACCACACAACAAAATTTTAGACTTGTCCAAACCCAAAGAATGTACAAATGCCAAATTAAGTGTGGCAAAAATTGTGTAAGTTGTCTTTGATAGGGTAGAAAACATTGTGAGAAAAGGAGAAAATGCTGGTTACCAGCATTTTCTTCTTTTCTTACCATGTTTTCAAAAGCCTTCTTCTTCCAGGTCGTGAAAACTCGGGTTTGTGTGGTAAGGGGTTAATTATGCTACAGTGTTTACAGAAGTTTTCCTCAATATAATTTTTATGTGCACGGCCATAAGGGAAATATGCAGGGTGAATTTTAGGATCAGACATGATATATGGAAGGAAACCTATAATAGGGTTAGAGATATTTTTAACACTATAATGCCTTTCACAACTATTGTTGCTTTTGTGGCCAGTGTAGATCAAGATCAAACTGCACAGAGCTTAGGGTCTGATCTTTGATCTAGACTGTCTACTCTAGTTAGACAATGTTGATAGGAGCAACCATTAACTTGCAGTTGCTTAGGCTGTATTCCTTTCACTGAAATGTCTGTTATGCTTATTCAGCTCTCTAAGGATTAACTTGGGTTTATGACAGGCCTGTCTGTCACTGTCTGGGTCTTTATGACTGTCTTTTCTTAGTTGTAATTTCCAGCATCTTTCTCCAGTTATTTGTTGTAGCTGTGTAGGTGCAAAGCCATGTGGATGCTGGGGCTTCAATATTAACTGTTAAAGGCCCAATAGTGGCCAAGTTTTGTATTTAACTCTTTTATGCGACAAAAATGTAGACCTGTCCAAATTGAAAGCACTTGTAGAGGACAATGAACGTGTGGCTCAAATGATGAAATGTTTCTGATAGGGTATAGGGTGTGGCAAAAGGAGAAAATGCTGGTTACCCAATAGGTTGCATGTGAAACAAACGTAGAAAATGGTCAGTTTTCAAATTGTTTGGGACTTTATGACAAAAATTGTTAACTGAGAGGCATATAGTGTCTACACTCTCCACAGAATATATCCATAGTCACATCAGTTAGGACAAGAGAATATTCATAAGCTTATGACCGTCACGAAACTTATAAAATACATTGTATTACATGTACCTGCAAATTATTATGCGTCAAAAAAACCAAATTGTATCGAATGCATTTCACATGTAAAGTTTTTTATGCATTTTGTTTTACAAAAAAGTACTGTCAGAATTTTTCAAAAACTTTTGATGACAGATTATGACTGAGTACAAAGATTTCTGAAGTTTAAAAATTCATAGGATTCTTGTCTGTTTTTCTAGTTTCTAGACAACCATTTTACCAAGCAAAAATATCTAGAGAATTTTCTTGCTAATTAGACTTAAGTGACCCACAGCGCTGACCCCAGTCTGTCATCACTCCCAGTATAGAAAATCTCTCAGTTTTTTGCCCCTTAGAAAGTCTTGAACAACTACAGTTTCATTTACAAACAGTGTTGATCAAAATCAGACTGCACAGACTTTGCTATCTGATTCAGGGATTTTAACAGTGCTTGATATCTTGAAGATACATGTATTATAAAAACTGTCCTTGAAACTGCTATGCTTAGGTCAAATTCATTGCCTGAATGTGGCAATGTTCCCAATGAATGAGTACATAAGGGTTACATGTGAGCCATGCTCTGGCAAAAGGGGGCTTAATGCATCTCTGTGATGCATGATATCAAGCAGGTGATCAGATACTGATGGATCCATAATAACCACATTTTTTACAACCAACTTAATCATGAGATAGACTGGGCCCTGGACATGCAGAAAATTGACCAATAGCAAAAAGTTTAGGCCCAGGTCAGCCTGTGTGGACTGTGCAGGCTGACCTGGGTCGATACTTTTTGCAGATGCATTAAGCCCCCTTTTCACAGAGCATGGCTCATGCATTGTCAGAGAGAGTCAGTTTAGGAACTCATTTGTGGTGAAAACAGACACTGAGAACACTGTAGAAAGTATTCAAATGCCATTTCATCAAATTGGTATCTTCTTTATTTGCTTTTTAGACTAGCGATCATAAGTAGATCGCTAGTCTGTTACCATTGAGAGTGACCCAGATTCAAGTATAAACAAAAAAACAAAAAACTCACCGTTGCCAAAAATTGCCCCATAGAAAACCATTCTTTCTGTTAAAAATTGTAATTCTGTTAAATATGACAATGGAGATAAAAACTACAAAATCTCTTCTGCTCCATTTTTCATTATCCGCGCATGTCATATTCTTCAAAAAATGCCACCTAGTGGAAGATGATGCTCCATTATTTGAACAATCTCTTCTTACAAAGTCTTAGACCAAACAAGATGTCATCAGTAAGGTACAAGATGTTTGCTTATGCTAATTAAGTCAGTGATCTATGAAAATCAGGCTTATCTTCTAACTTATCCCAATGCAATCCTTTTATCTCCCGCCGAAGGCGGAGGGATATAGTTATAGCGTTGTCGGTCCGTCCGTCCTTCCGTCCGTCCATGTGTCCGTCCGGGAGAATATCTCCAATACCATTAGACAGAATTTCGTGAAACTTCATACGTGTGTACAATAACCCATTCCGCCAATATACATTTTTTTTGGATTCGATGAAAAATGGCCAACTGGGAGCGATTTTAAGTTACGCGGTCAAGCAAATTTTTCGGCGGGGGATATCATTTCAACGAAATTGCTTGTTCAATTAAACATTAACAGAAATATTATTTCATACTGTGATAAGTAAATGGTTATGAGTGTTGGTTCAAGTTGGTGGATCGCACTGGATAGGACTTAATAACCAGATTAAACCAAGGCTGGTATTCATCAACCATTCTCAAGAACATTTTTAGTGTTATTCTCCAAGATTTTCTACATTTGAAAGAAACACAACTTCTGATTGGCTAAACCGAATGGTTTTGGCTAAACTGAATGGTTTAGCCAATCAAAAATTGTGTTACTTTCAAAGTCAGAAAATTTTGGAGAATAAAACTGAGAATGCTCTTAAGAATGGTTGGTGAATACGGACCCATGTTGAAGTTGATCTGACTTAATAACTGGATTGGACCGGATCAAACCAGATTTGACTTGATAAACACATTGGACCATTTTTCTTCAATCTTGTATGGACAAACCAAGTCTTATCTTTACTGAGGCAGCTTATTTCAAGTTTGCTAGTCTGTTTGTACTTTCAGTGCATTGATCTTCTCCATTAGATGCGGAAGATAAATATTGTTATTTTTGGCTGTAGCATGTTATTGGAGAAAGTACTGTTTAGCCCTTTTCCATTCCATAACTGGCTTTTTTGCTGGTAACCAACATTTTTCTCAGCAATATATTAGCAGCTTTAACACTATTATTATCACTTCCCTGATTTAGGGATGCACTTTTCCCTCCTTCAGTACACCTCTTTAATCCTTTACCACACAATCACGGGTTTTAAGGACCCTGAGGAAGAAGACTTTTGAAAACATTGTTGGAAAAGGAGAAAATGCTGGTAACCAGCATTTTCTCCTTTTCCCACAATGTTTTTTACTCTTTCAAAGATAAATCTCATCATTTGGACCAGTCTAAAGTTTTGTTGTTTGGTAAAGAGTTAAATGCCATATGATAAAAGCATCCTCAACTCTATGTTTTAACGGCCTGAAGGAAGGTGGCTTTTGAAAAATTGTGACAGAAATTTATTGTTTTTTCCTTAATTGTCTGTGTTGCATTTTATTTCAAATTTTGCGCCAGAATTTCGTGAAGCTTAGCGGGAATGTTACATGCTCAATAACAGGTGTCTCTTTTTAGCTCACCTAACCATGAAGCGGTCATAGTGAGCTATTAGGATGGTTGAATGTCCGGCATCTGGTATCCGTCCACACTTACATGCTTATACTCTAGCCTCTACAAATATTGAGCAATCAGAATCAAAATTGGTCAAAGTGTATATGGCCACACAATCTCTGATGTGTTCAATTATGAGCTTGATTTGACCAGAATGTCCTGAGTTATCAGTTTATCCATTGCTTCTTCATTTTTTCACTACTCCTAATCATATTGTAACAGATTGTACATGACCTTAGGATCTTGGACTAGTAAGATTTTTAACCTGATTGGACCAGTATGTCCAGACTTATCTGCCCTTGAAATGGAAAAAATTGCTTAATTTGACGTTGTTTACACTGTAGCTCCTTCGTTTTTTTACCAAACTTAATCAAATTTTAAGAGAGTGTACATGATCTTAGTGCCTCTAACAAGATCAATTTTGAGCATGATCGGACTAGTATGTCGAGAGATATCTGCGCTTAAATTTGAAAAATGCTTAATTTTTAATTGTTTACACTCTAGCTCCTTCATTTTTTCGCCAAACCTGATCATATTTTAACAGAACATACATTAGAGGGCTATTGTCCTCATTATAATCTTTAAATTGGGAGGGAGAGGGGCTAATGTCCAGGTTGTAATATTGATTGAGGAGCTAATGTCTGCCCTGCCAATTTGACCGAGAGGGTAATGTTCGCCTCGTCAAAAAACAGGCAAGGGGCTAATGTCTGTAGGGGCTATTGTCCTACATTCCCTTTTAATGCACATTCAAAGAAATGTGTGTGTATAAAAAGAAGGTGTACTTATTGGAATTAACCTATCAATCTTGTACTCAGGTGAGCAATATAGGACCATCATGGTCCTCTTGTATGGGACGGTATTCATATAAGTATGATGATATAATTTTATCTCTGAAAGAGATGTGAGTTTTTAAACATCAAGATTACTTCCTTTTACTGAATGTAGCAATCTCTTTCCTATACTTTTAAAAAGTGAGCGTTTGAGTGTTTTATGAAAAGAAAAGTTACAAGGCAAATTATCTAAAAAGGCCCAAATGACAAAGTTTTAGACTCCACTAAATTGAAAGCATTTGCAAACAAATTAAATGCAGCTTAAAAGATGATTTCTGTCTATGAGATGGTAGAAGTAATTGTGAGAAACGGAGAAAATGCTGGTAACCAGCGTTTTCTTCTTTTCCCATTATGTTTTCAAAAGGCTTCTTCCATTGGGTTAAAATACAGGATTGGTTGGTAAAGACTTAACCCTTTACCACACAACAATCCCAAGTTTTAACAGCCTTAAAGAGAAAAACTTTTGAAAACATTGTTGGAAAAAGAAGAAAATACTGGTAACCAGCATTGTCTCCTTTTTTTTTTTCAGCAACAAGTTCCAATTTTTGACTTATTTATTTTGTCTTCTGTAAATGCTTTCAATTTCAATGAGTCTAAAATTCTGTCCTTGTTAAAGAGCTAACTCTTGTACCAAATGACAAATCTACACTGGTACAGACAAAGCTGTCGCACTCGATAAATGTGGTCCAGTTGATGTAACCCGACTCTAAAAGGGTAGAAAACATTTTGGTAAAAGGAGAAAATGCTGGTTACCAGCATTTTCTCCTTTTACCAAAATGTTTTCATAAGGCTTCTTCCCAAAGGTGGTTAAAACTGGAGACTGTGTGGTACAGAGTTAATTAAGAAAACAAAACGGGGAACACACAAATTATTTGTTCACAAGTTGCTATAAATACCTCCAACTGATGCTTTAAATGAAACATTTGAACATGTTTGTGCTGTTTCAATTATTGGAATGCAATGTGAATTTTAAAGTACTACCTAAAACTTTACCTCTTACCCTACTGTCTGTGACAGATTGACTGATTGATTGTATGCTGTTTAACGCCTTTTTTCAACATTATTTCAGTTATATCGTGGCGGCCAGTGCAACTATCCATGCTTTCCTGGAGTTCCTTTTACCAGTAATCCGCACAATATTTTTTCCAAGCCACTGGCTGCTTTCCCACATAAACATTGTCAAAACAACTGTCAGCGGTGAGAGAGTAATGAATCCTGTCGCAATGACTATCATCAATCCTAGGAAAGAAATTAGCCGAGCTGGGGATCAAAGCAGCGACCTCCTGTTCTCAAGTCCTGTACGCTACTGACTGAGCTACAGGAGCTGGGCAGTCTGTAACAGTGGCCAAACTTGGCTGATGATCCTTCTTTAACTCTTTTGCAAATAACAAAACTTTTGACTTGTCCAAATTGAAAGCTTGTTAGTATGTATTTGAGTTTAAAGCTGTATTAACAGCTAATAGATTATAACTTATAGTATAAGGTCTTATTACGGCAGCCAGTGCACCTACGCATTTGTTTCCTGGCTTTCTCACACCGTAACCGATACAATTTTCTTTCCAGGCCAATTACTATTTTCTCATGTGCATCAGGTGAGACCAAATTGAAAGCATCTGCAGATGATATAATAAATGTGTCTTAACTCTTTACCAAACGACAAATTTTTGGACTGGGTCAAATTCAAAGCATCTGCAGACAACAAATTAAATCTTGGTAATATGATGATTTCTGACTTTGATACAATAGAAAATATTGTGGGAAAAGGAGAAAATGCTGGTTACCAGCATTTTCTCCTTTTCCCACAATGTTTTCTATAGGCTTCTTTCTCAGGGTCGTTAAAAGTCGGGATTGTGTGGTAAAGAGTTAAAGGTTGAAGGTGAAAATGTTTGTAACCAGCAATTCCTCCTTTTCCTACAGAGTTTCCTACTCTTTAAAAAAAAATGTACATCATTTTAGCCACATGTAATTTGTCGTCTGCAAATTCTTTCAATTTGGTTAAGTCTACAATGTTGTTGTTTGGTAATGGTAAAACCCTTATCCTAAGTTTTAATTACCCCGATAAAGAAAGCTTCTGAAAACATTGTGGGAATAGGAGAAAATGCTGGTAACCAGCTTTTTCTCCTTTTTTAGCAATGTTTTCTGCCCTTCTGATGACAAATCCAATCATTTCTACCACATGTAAGATTATCATCTACAAATACTGTCAATTCAGACAAGTCTAAAATATGGCCACATTGTAAAGAGTTTAAGACAAGTCTCAGATACTACCAGTTCATAGCTGTTTTGGTCAGAAAATGTCAGGTTGTGTAGAGTCATGATCGAACTGTATATTCTGTGCAGTCTGATCTAATCTTAACTGTCAGCAAAAGTTGCTTAACTCAACCAGACAACAAAATTTTACACAAGTCCAAATTGAAATCCTTTGCAGAAGACAAAATTGAATACGACTCAAATGATGTAATTTGTTTTTGAAGGGATAGAAAACATTGTGGGAAAAGGAGAAAATGCTGTTTACCAGGCTTCTTTCTCAGGGTCATTAAAAGCTGAGATTGTGTGGTAAAAGGTTAAGCAATGTAGAGGTTAAACTCACAAAGTTCTCTACAAAGAATCATTTTGTTTCTTCACAGATATTTAGTATCTCTCTCTTCGTTTGCTCTATATCTAGGCTTCATTTTCTTTTAGGAAGTGTAGATTAAGATCAGACTGCAGAGAATGTGCACTCTTAATCTTGGATTTTTTTCTATCATTGTTTCATCAGATAATCTGTTTAAATGAGCCTTGAAATTGCAACATCGAATTGGTTTAACCCTTTACCACTCAATCCCAAGATTTGATGTCTCTGAAGAAGAAGCCTTTTGAAAAGACTGTGGGAAAATGAGAACCAGCATTTTCTCGTTTTCCCACAATGTATTTAAACCTTTTACAGTAACATTTCACCAGTTTAGCAACATCTATTTTGTTGTCTGCAAGTGCTTTGAATATGGACAAGTCTGAATGTTTGTTATTTGGTTTAACTCTTTCCAAAACAATCCCTGGTTTTCACGACCCTGAGAAAGAAACCTTTTGAAAACATCGTGGGAAAAGGAGAAAATGCTGGTGACCAGCATTTTCTCCTTTTCACACAATGTTTTCTACCCTCCCAGAACAAATTTCAATTTTTGAGTCACATTAATTTTGTCATCTGCAAATGCTTTCAATTTGGACCAGTCTAAAATTTTGTCATTTAGTAAAGAGTTAACAGAGTTAATCCCTTTACCAGATGCCGAAATTTTAGACTTGCCCAAATTGAAAGCTTATGCAGACTACAAAATAAATGTGACTCAGCAATCAAAATTTGTCTGTAGAAGGGAGGAAAACATTGTGGGAAAAGGAGAAAATGCTGGTTACCAGCATTTTCTTCTTTTCCCACAATGTTTTCAGAAAGTTTCTTCCTTAGATTCGTTAAAACATTCCGAACCCCAGGAGGGCAGTGGGTAGTGTACAGGACTCAAGAACAGGGTTGCAGGTTTGATCCCTGGCTTTGCTAATTTCTTTCAGAGGATTGATGATAGTCATAGCAACAGGATTCATTCCTCTCTCACCACTGATCATTGTTTCGGCGATGGTTATAAGGGAAAGCAGCCAGTGGCTTGGAAAGAACATTGTGCAGAGAACTGGTAAAAAAAACTCCAGGAAAGCATGGATAGGTGCACTGGCCATTGCTATATAACTGAAATAATGTTGAAAAGGCGTTAAACACTATACAATCAATCAATCAATTCGTAAAAACTTGGGATAGTGCAGTAAAGAGTAAAGTAACAATGTCCTGTACTACTAAATTGGTTTTAGTTTTGTGAGGGTCTATCCCATGTGGTGGGTTCTATTGATTGCGATCAGTTGGATTTGCCAAATTTGGTTAGATCTGATACAGGTCTAATGCGTTCATCATCTTTATACACCATTCTGTCTCTAACCTCTTGGGACTCTAACCCTACCACATGGCAGATTTCGGACTCATCCATAGTATTATTGAAGGAAGTTACAGACGACAAATCAAATATTCTTCAAACGATAGGATTATGCCTTTGAATAGGTGGTAAATCTTGTTGGAAAAGGAGAAATTGCTGGTAACCAGCATTATCTTCTTTTCCCATTATGTTTTCAAAAGCCATCTATCTCAGGCAGGTTAAAACTAGGGATTGAGTGGTAAAGAGCTAGGAGTCACAGGCTAGTACAATGGACTATTCCATACCTGAATTTCATGCTGGAAACTTTTGTGACACTTTGTTGAATGTAGATAAGCTACGATGAACACATTACTAGATGATTCCAAGTTTTAACATCTCTGTTTCAGAAAGATTTTGAAAACACTGTTAGCAAAGGAGAAAATGTAGGCAACTAGCATGTATTCCACTTCCGAGAATGTTTACCAAAGCTAGGTTGACACACACTAAAAACCACAGGATTATTAATTGCATAGATTTAAAACCTTCAAAGGACCAATAAACAGTTCTTTGTGTTGGGGGGGGGGGGGGTAAAGGCTAAATGTTGCATTTTTTTGGCCGAATTGTTCAGCAAATTTTGTGCAGGTTGATCTTAATCAGCATTGCAAACAACAAAATTTTAGACTTGTTCAAATTCAAAGCATTTGCAGACAAAAAAAAAATTAACATGACTCAAAAATTGAAATTTGTTTCTGGACGGGTAGAAAACATAATGAGTAAAGGAAGAAATGCTGGTCGCTAGCATTTCTCCTTTTCCAACAATTTTGCAAAAGGGTTGTTAAAACTTGGGAATTTGTGGTAAAGGGTTAAGTACCCTTCACAAAAATGGTTGTCTTTGTTGCCACTGTAGATCAGTATCAGACTTCACAAAATGTGTAGTCTGATCTTTAATCTACACAGCTTTTTTGATTAGACAGTCTAAACATGGGATATTTTGATGAGACATTCTGTTCAAAAGTAACCTTGACATTGGACTTAATTTGGTTTGTATTCTCGATTGCAAAGGTCTTTTGTCTTTGATGTAAACTGTTAGATATTGTTTGACATATTCTAGCAATAATGGCTTTGAAATTTCATTCTCTAAGTTTTGTCTACAAACTGAAACTCTTATGTTTCATTTTAGTAGGGGTTATATTGGCTTATTAGAAGAAAGGTAAGTGTAATGATTTGCAATATTCACTATGCGAGAGATGGTATTATGTGCAGGAAAGACAACTCTTACAGTTCACCTATAAGTGATAACCATAGTTATTTACCTTGTAAATAGCTTCAGGAAAACCATAGAAACAAAATCATTTTAACAGCCCTGAGGAATCAGTCCTCTTTCAATTTTTCAGTCACATTTATATTGACGTCTGCAACTCCTTGCAGTTTGGACCAGTCTAAGATTTTGTCGTTTGGCAAAGAGTTAACACTTTACCAGACAACAAAGTCTTAGACTTATCCATACTGAAAGCATTTGCAGATGAAAAATTAGATATGGCTCAAATGATTTTAAATTTGTTTTCGGAAAGGTTGGAAAACATTGAGGGAAAAGGAGTAAATGCTTGTTATGGGTATTTCTCCTTTTCCCACAATGTTTGGAAAAAATTCCTTCTTAGGGTCAGGAAAACTTGGGGTTATGTGGTTAAGGGTTAAAAGATATAATATGCCATATTTATAGCCCAAAGAATGTAGAAAAGTTTATATTTATCCTAGGAAACAAGTCTTGGTAGTCTAGACAAAAGCTGGATTATGTCAAAATTATAAACAATGTTGGAAAGTTGTGAAAGTTTATCATTAGCATCTACCCAGAGTCATTTGCGTACCCTCATCTAAAAATAGAATTCTACCTGTGGTTTAAATGCATGGCAAATGGAAAAAGTGGAAAATAGCATACTCATCTTCTGTTCTTTTTACCCCTTTTTTTTCTGGCCAGCCTTATCTTTGAAATGTTGAATACTTACAGACATATACTGCACATACATTTTTATTATACTGCAAAGAAATTTCTCGTGATCTGATTGGATAATATGCCCCGAACATATATATTACATACACTGGCAAAACCCACGTAAAAGCTGTTTCCCTTTTGGGATCCCTGTATACATAACTACACTTTCAACACATGATGCAAAATGGCTGTGTCGATTGATCGATACAAGCCACCCACAAGACAAACATACCGAATAGCCTGCACCATATAATTTCTATTTTCCCTTAATGGTTGTCATTAAAGGGGAAAGAATGGGTTACTTTTTTAAAATATAAAATAATAGAACTTTACATGTATTATCGTTTGATGTCATTCTAAAACATACACAGGGGGTTAGAACGAGGCATCATTTCGTCAGGTAAGCAAATTGGGAAGTGTCGAAATTCCTAATATTGTGTCTAACATTAAAAGGATAATCTAATGGTCGTTTGAAGCAACAATGGTTGTTTACTTTTTCCAACAAATCATTAAAATTCATAGTTACTTACCTTGAAGTTGTTTAAATCCATGTGTAAATAAAAATACAACAAATGTCTCGCAGTGACATCATCAAGCTTATGCACCAAACTGCATGTTTTACCAAGGTTTCAGTGACATCAGTTTTCATTGAATTGGGGCACTCAGAAGAGAAGTCTATTTTGTGAGCGCACTCAGTTTTTGAGACCATAAAACAGGGAAATTTTGCTCAACACACGGAATGGTAAAACTTTGCAGTATAATAAGTTGTACGGTCAGGTGGCAGGGGACTTGGAAACTTGTTCACGGCTGTGGCAAATAATGTCGCCACCTCACCTTCTTGGGCGAGGTGGCGACATAATTTGCCACAGCTGTGAACAAGTTTCCAAGTCCCCTGCCACCTGACCGTACAACTAATACTGTTGTCTTTGAAATCATTCCACTGCGCTCTTGGTATCAAAATTCAACATTATTGAGTGATCCAGTTTTGAGTTAGCGTTACCTGTGCAGGAGTATCTAGAATGCATTTTCTTTGCTTGCCTCGTTTATATGCAAGGCAAAGTGCAAAAAATAGTCATATGACAAACATCATGTGATATTCTTGAACAGAGTGATGATGCCCATTCTGAAATTGTATTTTCTATCAGTCATAATCTATTGCAACTTTACAACTGCCAGGGGTAGTATTTGGCATTGCCATAAGAATGACTATAGTTTGATAAAGACAAAATGGGTTGTAAATGAATACATTGGTAACTTTAAAAGAACATCAACAATTGGAGAAATCAAAGCTAAAGATCTGTAAAGCTAGCTGAGAGCTGAGAAGATACAGAGGGATGATATCGACATTTACCATATATGGTAAAACAGCAGTAATGTAACAGGTTCAACAACGACATAATATTGCCATCTTTCTTGGAAAATCAATAGGAGCTATCTGACCACTGGACATGTTTTTATCCTCCATTTCTCCTGTCTAAATAAGTCTATAACCCTTAGAGGGCCCTGTAACCCTTTACCACACATTCCCATGTTTAAAGAACCCTGGAAAAAAGTTTTTTAAAAAAAAAAGTTGAGAAAAAGAGATATTGCTGAAAACCAGTACTTTCTGCTTTTCTCACAATGTTATTTGATATACCAAAGACAATTTAAGTCACTTATCCTTTCTTATTATCTCCCGCCGCAGGCGGGGGGATATAGTTTTCGCGTTGTCCGTCCGTCAATCTGTGTGTCCGTCCAGGTGAATATCTCCAATACCATTGGACGGAATTTTGTGAAACTTTACATGTGTGTACAATAACCCATTCCGCCGAGACAGTTTTTTTTGTTTTTTTGATTCAATGCAAAACGGCTGACTGGGAGTGATTTTAAGTTACGCGGTTGAGTGAATTATTGGTCTTCATTTTTACAGCATTTTGTTTGTCCAGAGCATAACTTTGTCATCTCCAGTCCGATTGACTTGAAACTTGGCATTTGTGTTTGTTGCAATAATATGGAGTGCAGTGCGAAAGAAACATAACTCTACCTGGTGCTGTCTTTGAGTTATTTCCCTTTGATCTTCATAATTACAGCATTTTCTGCTTGTCCGGAGCATAACTTTGTCATCTCCAGTCCGATTGACTTGAAACTTGGCATTTGTGTTTGATGCAATAATACGGAGGGCAGTGTGAAAGAACCTTAACTCTACCTGGTGCTGTCTTTGAGTTATTTCCCTTTGATTGTCATTTTTACAGCATTTTCCGCTTGTCCGGAGCATAACTTTGTCATCTCCAGTCTGATTGACTTGAAACTTGGCATTTGTGTTTGTTGCAATAATACGGAGTGCAGTGCAAAAGAAACATAACTCTACCTGATGCTGTCTTTGAGTTATTTCCCTTTGATCTTCATTTTTACAGCATTTTCTGCTTGTTCGGAGCATAACTTCGTCATCTCCAGTCTGATTGACTTGAAACTTGGCATTTGTGTTTGTTGCAATAATATGGAGTGCAGGGCGAAAGAACCATAACTCTACCTCGTGGTCTCTTTGAGTTATTAACCTTTGATCATCATTTTTACAGCATTTTCTGCTTGTCCGGAAAACAACTTTGTCATTTTTAGTCTGAACATCTTCAAATTTGGTATGCATGATTGTTGAAAAATTAGAGTGCCATGCACAAGAACCATAACTCTTCCTAGCACGAATTTTGAGTTATTCCCCCTTATATCTTCATTTTTATAGCATTTCTTGCTTGTCCAGAGCATAACTTTGTCATCTTAAGTAGGAATGATTTGAAATATGGTATGCTTATTTGTTGCAATATTTGGAAATGCATTGCGCAAGAATTGTAACTCTACCTCATGCTGTCTTTGAGTTATTTCCCTTTGTCATTTTTACAGCATTTAGTGCTTGTTCGGAATATAACTAGGTCATCTCAAGTCAGAACGACTTCAAACTTGGTATGCATGTTTGTTGCAATATTATGGAGTACAGTGCGCAAGAACAATAACTCTACCTAGCGCGGATTTTGAGTAATTCCACTTTGATCTTCATTTTTACAGTATTTCTTGCTTGTACGGAACGGAACTTTGTCACCTCAAGTCAAATTGACTTGAGACTTGGTAAACATGTTTGTTGCAGTTACGAAAAGTGCAGTGCACTGGAGCCGTAACCTTACCTAATGCCCTTTTTTAATTATTCCCAATTCATTATTTTTTTTTACAGCTTTTCATGCTTCTGTACAATATAACTTGTCTTTTCATGTTAGAATGACCTGAAACTTTATATGCATGTTTCCTTAACATTAGAGGAGACATTCATGCCTATTTCAATCACTTACATGATTTCTGCTGCACTACTATTTTCCTCTACCTGCCCTTTACGATTATTATTCCCCCTCGACAACTGGCGGTAGGACTGGTGTATCTTGCAACAATTTGCCGCTCTTGTTCATTAAATGTCATGTCATGGAAAAAGGGGGCTTGACAAATATTTTCATCATGGACCAATATCTCTTTCACTACAGGACAAAATGCAATTAAACTTCATCTTTATTAAGCCACAGACAATAGTTATTTGATTTTATTTCATGAAATGCCATGTCATGAAAAAAGGGGGCTAAATGTATAATTTCATTATGGACCAATAACAGTTAGTTCGCCCATTCGTCTACATGGACAGATATCTTCTAAAGTCTTTGACAAACATTTATGAAACTTCATGCATGTCTTCCTTAGGATAGTCCGTTGATACAATTTTCTTTTATATACACTGACGTGTCATGATAAAAGGGGGCTTGATGTATATTTTCATCATTTGTTTTCATTTAATGAAATGCCATGTTATGGTAAAAGGGGACTTAATGTATTATCTCATTATGGACCGCTTATATATTTTTCATTTAATGAAATGCTGTGCCATGGAAAAAGGGGGCTTAATGTGTAATTTTATCATGGACCATTAATAAAAAGGCTACATGTTCATGCAACACACAATACCTCTAATATGTTTGTATCAAAAAAGGTCTTTTTCGGCAGGGGATACCATTTCAACGAAATTGCTTGTTTTTTTGGTAAAGGGTTAAAGTGGAATATTATAGACAGTTGGGGTAGAATGCTAGCTGAATTTGGCCCATGGAATCCAGTAAATTACTTCATTCAGTGTCTGACAATTCCCACAGTGGTATAAGATGGAACAGTAAAGGATTCTCACCTCTTTAACTCACCACGAAAATGTAGACCTATCCAAAGTGAAAGCATTTGCAGGCATTTTAAATGTGGATCAAATGATTGAATTTGTCTTGTGGGGGTAGAAAAACTTACACATTACCAGCATTTTCTCCTTTTACCATCATGTGTTTGAAAGCTTTCTTTCTTGGGGTCGTAAACTCAGGATTGTGTGGAAAAGGGTTAATTTTATGCATCTCATAGATCTAACTCTGTTAATCTTATTATGAAGATTGATTTTTCGGGTTCCAGTCACAACTTTGGAAACATTGCAGAACAAGACTTGACTGCCACAAGACCTGACTGCCACAAAGCTTGACTGCTACAATACTAGACTGTGCAAAACATGCAGTCCAGGGTTCAAAATTCCCATAAAATGCAAGTCAGAAATGGAAAATGTGAGCTGAATTTCCAATCATGTGCAAAAAAAAAAGTGAGTGCAAATTATCGAAGGTCAATTACGCAAATAAAATAAGTTGTAGATATGAATACAAATAAGTAAACCTTTTTACTCTAAACAGCGATCATGTAAACTGTTCTCAGCTCCAATCAGTTGAATAACAAGCATCTGAAAAACCGAGAACCATGTAATCACCTAGCAGAAGTTATGAGCTTCAACACCTAACAGAACACATTGCAACATTCTCCTAGGTCTAGCACGGGTAGGAAACTTCATATTCAGAGCCAATGGCTCTGACGAGAAAATGTTGTGTTGGTCTTCCGTTTCTGAAGATGTCGGCTGAAAAACAACCTAAAAACAGGTAAGCTTGTCATTATTTGTAATCACGTGTTCTTATGTCTTTGAAATTCCAAAAAAGGAGAATGTCATGCAATGCTCTGGTCTTTCAACGTGTTTTCTACACTACCGAAAGTTGTAACAAGTGTACGATGTTGTCTGAATCATTTGTGGTGTGGGTTGACCTTAGCTAAAATAATACGTCACAGACCTAAATTCAGTCTATTATTGCCATATAATTGGCAATTAAAAGAGAGTCTTGCTGTCCTAAACGCGTGAATTAATGTCTTGAAATGTTACATTCACTGCTGGTAAAGAATTGAAAAGAAATGGCACAAAAAATGATGAAAATAAAGAAGGGCTCTGATTTTGTGGGCCGGCTCCGAATATGTAAGTCGGCACCGATTGATGAGGGCTTCCTGGTCTCAAGCCCTGTTTGTCACTGAGCTTAGCAAGGGATTCTGATATGATATCACAGGATTGGTCTGTATCGAAATTGCTATTGCTAAGTGTTAGTTGAAGAGTAGGGGAAATTGCATTGTCTAATATTCCTTTTGTTCAATTTAAACCCTTAAAGTGCCAATCACTATATAGCTACCTTTGGGGCTAGTGTAGATCAAGATCAGACCACACAAAGCATGCAGCCTGAACTATGATCTACACTGTCAGCTTTGCTGGAACACTACAGATCAAAACCACCTGTTAAATTGTTATTATCTGGGACTTAATCTAGAATGAAAGTGTCCTTTGGGTTTATTCAGGCCTTTAACTCTTTACCACACAATTCCGACTTTTAACGACCCTGAGAAAGAAGGCTTTTGAAAATATTGTGGGAAAAGGAGAAAATGCTGGTAACTAGCATTTTCTCCTTTTCCCACAATGTTTTCTACCCTTCCCAAACCAAATTTCGTTTTTTTAGTCACATTTATTTTGTCGTATGCAAATGTTTTCAATTTGGACCAATCTATAATTTTGTTGTTTGGTAAAGAGTTAAGGGACAATCAGGTGAGGGTTATTATGTTGCCATGGCCCTCTTGTTTAAAGAGGTTCACATTTTTGGTTCTATGAAGTAGAGTTCTTCACTCAAACCCATGCTGTGGATACTCATCAGATATTAATATGCTTTGATAATATGTAACACTGTCTCCGTTATCAGGACCAGTCTGCTATAGGGATGAATTCAAGTAGTGTTTTAGTCATACTGATAACAGTAACAGCAGCTCACTTTCCAATGCCTGTCCTTGGCATCACCATAACAAGGTTGGAGCTTTGAACTGTCTTTCCAAAGGACATGCCTGTGAAAATCTCAAGAGCCTTAATCCTACACGGTCTTCACATCTGTACTGAAGAAAAGCTATCAGTTTATGCATATATGGGGAAGTACTGGATATATAGACTTGCATGCAAACTGATCGTTTAGGTCATTTTGTATTCCGAATTATCATCTTGTCCATGAATTAAACATTACAGAAAGGTTGCCCCCTCTTAACCCTTTGCCGAGAAATCCTTGGTTTCTAATGCTACGATGAAGAAGTCTTTTTTTCAACACATTGGGGAAAATGGAAAAAGTGCTCCTTAACCCTTTACCACACAATGACGACTTTTAACGCCCCTGAAAGAGAAAGCTTTTAAAAACATTGTGGGAAAAGGAGAAAATGCTGGTGACCAGCATTTTCTCCTTTTCCCACCATGTTTTCTACCCTATCAAAGAAAAATCATTTGATATGGGCCACACTGAAACTGTTATTTGCAATTGCTTTCACTTCGGACAGGTCTGAAATTTTGTTGTGTGGTAAAGGGTCAAAAGCATCTTTTCCTTTCCCACAATGCTTTTTATCCTTTCCAATACAAAATTCCATCATATGAGCCATATTGAATGAGTTGTCTATTAACTCTTTACCAAACGATGAATTTAAGCCTGGTCAAAATCGAAAGCATTTGCAAACAACAAATTAAATCGTTCGATACCCGGTTGTGGCAAACTTTCTTTCCGGCGATTTTTCGCCTCTCACCTCTGATGCATGTGAGAAAAGTAGTCAGTGGCTTTGGAAAGAAAGTTGTGTCAGTACTGGTGTGAGAAAGCCAGGAAACACATGGGTGCGTCACTGACCGCCATGATATGACCTAAGCTGTTAAAATGGCGTTAAACTCCAATACAAACCAAACCAAACCGAACCAAATTAAAGCTGGTTCAAATGGCGGAGTTTGTCCTTGATAGAGTCGAAAACATTGTGGAAAAAGGAGAAAATGCTGGTTACCAGCATTTTCTCCTTTTCCCACAACATTTTTAAAAGGCTTCTTTCCCAGGGACGTTAAAAGCCATTGTTTCGTAAAGAGTTGAACTGATGCTTTTCATATGGACAAGTCTAGACTGTCTTGGTGTAGTAAAGAGTTAACCCTTTACTACACAATAATGAATTTTAACGACACTGAGAATGAGAAGTTTTGAAATCATTGTGGGAAAAGGAGAAAATGGTGGTAACCAGCATTATCTCCTTTTCCCGCAATGTTTTTAGCTCACCTGAGCACGAAGTGCTCAGGATGAGCTATTGTGATCACTCACTGTCCGTCAGTCCGTCCGTCCGTCCGTCCGGCGTCCGTCTGTCCGTCCGTTCACATTTCTTTGTTTACACTCTAGCATCTACAAATATTAACCAATCAGCACAAAACTTGGTCAAAATATATATGACCATAAGATCACAGATGAGTTTGATTATGGGTCTAATCGGACTAGAACAAGTGGAGTTATTTGCCCTTGAATTAGAAAAATTGCTATATTTGACTTTATTTAAACTCTAGCATCTACAATTATCAACCAATCAGCACCAAACTTGGTCAAAATATATATGACCATAAGATCTCAGATGATATCGATTATGGATGTAATCGAACCAGTACAACTGGAGTTATTTGCCCTTGAATTAGAAAAATTGCTATATTTGACTTTGTTTACACTCTAGCATCTACAATTATTAATCAATCAACACGAAACTTGGTCAAAATATATATGACCATAAGATCTCAGATGAGTTTGATTATGGGTGTAATCGGACCAGAACAACTGGAGTTACTTGCTCTTGAATTAGAAAAATTGCTATATTTGACTTTGTTTACACTCTAGCATCTACAATTTTTAACCAATCAACATCAAACTTGGTCAAAATACTTATGAGCATAAGATCTCGGATGAGTTTAATTATAGATATAATCGGACCAGAACGACTGGAGTTATTTGCCCTTGAATTAGAAAGTTCTTTAGAATAGTTCTTTGTCCGGAGCATAACTTTGTCATCTCCAGTCCAATTGACTTGAAACTTGGCATTTGTGTTTGTTGCAATAATACAGAGTGCAGTGTGAAAGAACCGTAACTCTATCTCGTAAGGTCTATGAGTTATTTCCCTTTGATTGTCATTTTTACCGCATTTTCTGCTTGTCCGGAATATAATTTTGTCATCTCAAGCCTGAACATCTTCAAATTTGGTATGCATGATTGTTGAAAAATTACAGAGTGCAGTGCACAAGAACCATAACTCTTCCTAGCACGAATTTTGAGTTACTCCCCCTTTGACCTTCATTTTTATAGTATTGCTTCCTTGTCCGGAGCAAAACTTTGTCATCTTAAGTAGGAATGACATGAAATATGGTATGCTTATTTGTTGCAATATGTGGAAGTGCAGTGTACAAGAATTGTAACTCTACCTCATGCTGTCTTTGAGTTATTTCCCTTTGATCATCTTTTTTACAGCATTTAGTGCTTGTCCGGAATATAACTTTGTCACCTCAAGTCAGAATGACTTCAAACTTGGTATGCATGTTTGTTGCAATATTACCGAGTACAGTGCGCAAGAACAATAACTCTGCCTAGCACAGATTTTGAGTAATTCCACTTTGATCTTCATTTTTACAGTATTTCTTGCTTGTCGGGAACGGAACTTTGAAGTCTCAAGTCAACTTGAGACTTGATAAACATGTTTGTTGCATTACCTGCCCTTTGCGATTATTATACCTCCTTGACAACTGGCGGTGGGACAGGCTTATCTTGTGACAATTTGCCGCTCTTGTTTCATTATCATTTGGCCTTGAACCTCAATATTTGGTATTTATCTTCATTGTAGACCTTTACTGCTTAGTACTCAGGTGAGCGATATAGGACCATCATGGTCCTCTTGTTTACTCTTTCCCTAACAATTTTCAGTTTTTGAGTTACAATTATTTTCTTGTCTGCAAGTACTTTCAATTTGGACTGTTTTAAGATTTTGTGTTTTGGTTAAGAGTTAAACATTACCCATCAGTGTACAAACACAAATCCACTAAATTGAGCTTAGTTAATCCTTTGCCAGACAATCCCAAATTTAACTCTTTACCACACAATCACGAGTTTTAATGACCTTGAATTAAAAGCTCGTGAAAACAATGTGGGAAAAGGAGAAAATGCTGATAACCAGCATTGTCTCCTTTTCCCACAATGTTTTCTACCCTTCCCAAAATGAATTTCAATTTTTGAGTCACCTTTAATTTGTCGTCTGCAAATGTTTCAATTTGGACTGGTCTAAAATTTTGTTGTGTGGTAAAAGGGATAAATGACCCTGAGGAAGAAGGCTTTTCAAAACATTGTGGGTAAAGGGGACATTGCTGGTAACCAGCATTTTCCTTATTTATATGTTTTCTATCCTTTCTCAGACAACTTTCCCTTTTTTGAGCTACATGTAATTTGTTGCCTGCTAATGCTTTTAATTTGGACAAGTCCAAAATTTTGTCAATTAGTAAAGGCTCAATCCTAATAACCCTTCACCACACAGTTAAAATGTAGACTTGTCCAAATTGAAAGCAATTGCAGAAGATAATTCAAATGTGGCTCAAATAATAGAATTAGTGTTTGATAGGGTAGATAACATTGTAGGAAAAGGAGAAAATGCTGGTTACCAGCATTTTCTCCTTTTCCCACAATGTTTTTAACAGTATTCTTTCTCAGGGTCCTGAAGACTTGGGACTGTGTGGTAAAGACTTATATGCGCTTTTCAGAGATGTAGATACCATTGCAGCCAGTGAAGATTAATATCAGACTGCTCAAAATGTGCAGCCTAATCTTTGATCTTCACTGTCTACATTCATGAATTTTTCTATGGGCGAAAGCAACCATGACAATCATGATATTGCAGTTATTTAGGTCTTATTTTTGTCCTTGAAAAATTGGGGAGGGTGGGTTTAGTCAGCGTTTTATCCCTTTACCACACAATCCCAACTTCTGATAATCCTGTGAAAGAAGCCTCTTGAAAACATTATGGGAAAAGGAGAAAATGCTGGTTATCAGCATTAGCTCCTTTTCCCACAATGTTTTCTACCCATTCAAAGACAAATTTCAACTTTTGAGTCAAATTGTCGTCTACAGAATTTTTAATGCTCTGAATTTGGACAAGTCTAAAATTTTGTCATTTGATAAAGAGTTAAGGGTTAACTTGTAAGGGCTTTCATTTATAGATGAGACTAAACATTTTGTAATGAATTAAAGGTTAAGTGTACAGTATAGGAGGTATAGTATAGCTCAAGATCAGACTTCAATGTGGACAAAGGAAAAAATTATTGTGTATTACAACCATATTGCTCACTTTCCCCAGTGGTCTTAAATCCTGTATTTTTAAGAACTTTTTACTTATCAAAATGATGGAAAACAATGTAGGTTCTGAAATAATGGCAATTTCAACTGAAAATAAAATGAAATCCATTGCAAGGAGAGTGTCTTCATTCCTGAAAAAAATATGTAAATACTGCATCTTATTAACCCTTCACCTCACAGTCCCGAGTTTTAAGGACTCTGAGGTAAAGAACGTTTTGAATACATAATGAGAACAGGAGAAAGTGCTGGTTTACCACCATTTTCTCCATTTCTGACAATGTTTTCTTCTCGTTCAAAGGCAAATTTCATCATTTGAGTCCCAGCTATTTTGTGGTCCACAAATGCTTTTGACTTTGCAAAGTCTATAATTTTGATGTGTGGTAAAGGGTTAAAGGCCCTACAGATGATCTCTTAAAAATTTTGCAGGTAGATAAAAGATCAGGGGGTACATTCTTCACTGGCTGGTCTTCATCTATACTGTCCTCAGAAGAAATTTTGTCAGTAATGCAAGATGTTATCCTTTACTGTTTAGCTCCCCCCCTGTTATGACTCTGAGGATTAGAAAGCGTTTGTCAACAGTATTGGAAAAGGAGAAAGTGTTTGTTTCCAGCATTTTCTTCACTGTCTAGAATTTTTTTTACCTGTTTAGAGACAAATATCTTTATTTGAGCAATATTAAATTTGCCATCTACAAATGTCTTCAGTTTGATTGATTGATTGTATTGGAGTGTAATACTGTATTTACAGTGTATGTCATATCACAGCAGTCAATACACCTACGCATGTGTTTCCAGGCCTTTCACACTAGTACTGACGCAGCTTTCTTCCTAAGCCACTGACTACCTTCTCGCATGCATCAGAGATGAGAGGCGAAAAATCGCCAGAAAGAAAGTTTGTCTCAACCAGGTATCGAACTCGCAACCACCAGGTCATGAGTCAGATACGCTAACCACTGAGCTACCCAGCTGGGTGTCTTCATTTTGGACCAGTCAGAATATTATTGTCTGGTAAAGAGTGAAATAGTTTGTTTATTAACAAAGGTAAGGTCTAAAGGGGTACTTGTATTTACAATTTAGTTAGTCCCAGACAGGCTGTAAATATTTATTGTATAATTGTCAGTTTTATGGTTAAATGTTACCTTAGTGAATAACATCTGTCAATATTAGTTTGACATACAAGAAATATTGACTGATTAATTAATCAATGGTCTAACATAGATTTTTACACCCTACAATGGACAGATTTTGAAAAATACTTTGACATGGCTTATGATATGCTTGCTGAACCCTTTACCAAAATACCCTATGTTTTCACAACCCGTAAAAAGATGCCTTTGAAGACATCGCAGGATATTTGGAGAATCCGGACAATCATTATCTCTCTTTCCCATGCTGGTCTTCTCTTCCCATAATGTTTTCAAATACCTACCTTCTCAGGGTCGTTAAGCATGGGATTGTTTGGTAAGAGGTTACTTGTCACAGAGGTAAAATGTGATTAAAGGACAAAAAGGGTAAAAACAAATGGCCTGTCAATAATAGCTCACTGACATCAATAGAGGCTTTAGACACATTATTGGTGGGAATCCCTGTTGTAGATTTATTTATCAGCTGGGAAATCCCACTGTGTGGCCATTCATTAAAGTTGACCTCTAAATAGGGGGTAGGTTAAATGTTATTTTACCAGTAATTATAGACTTGCTACAAATAGGCAAAGGTGGTTGTTGTGACTAGTGAATGGTGTGTATTTAATTTCTGTTTGGGCAGGAAATAGATTCCTAGTGTTATGTTTGTGAGAGAAATAAAAATTCAATTGAAAGTGTAATTTCTACACAATGTGGATTAATTTTGTCAGTATTATCCCAGTAATCTTACCAAACAACAAAATTATGGACTTTTCCAAATTCAAAGCTTTTGCAGACAAATTGAATGTAGTTTATATAGTGGAAATTGTCTCTTAAAGGATGGAAAACACGGTGAGGAGAAAAATGCTGGTTATCAACATTTTCTGTATATCCCACTTCGTTTTCAAAAACTATCTATTTCAGGGAATGTTAAAACTGGAAATTTTGCTGTAAAGGGTTACAGAAGAATGTAGAATAAATCCTACAATCTTGGTATAGAAATAAGATCCAAGTTATCATAATTTTGAACTGTTGCTCTTGCCCAGAATGTCTTAGCAAAACCAACCATATAGATCAAAGATCAGACTGCATATATTGCACAGCTTTTGTACTGTATTTTCAGGTTTCTTTTTGTCAGATTATGTTATAAAATATCAGACAACTAAGCCCAAGAATTGTAAATGAAAACATTTTGTGCTGTCTGATCTTAATCTTCATTTTCTGCTGCTGAAGATTTGCTTATTGCTCACAGTGTGGACTCACAGACTAATTAAATTTCACTCAAAGCTTTATTTTACCCTATTTTATGTTAAAATATTGAATTGTATGCTTTAATTCTTTACAAAGTGACAAAATTGTAGACCCGTCAAAGTTGAAAGCGTATGCAACTTATAGTTTAACCCTTTACCAAAGGACACAATTTTAGATTAGTCTAAATTCTAAGCATTAATTTTGCAGACGACAAATTAAAGGTGGCTGAAATTACCAAATATGTCCTTGATAGGTAGAGAACATTGTGGGAAAAGGAGAAAATGCTGGTTACCAGCATTTTCTCCTTTTCCCACAATGTTTTCGCGTGTCTTCTTTTCCAAGGTCCTTAAAACTTGGCATTGTGTGTTGAAGAGTTAAACTTGACCCAAGGTTGTGATTGAATTTGTCTTGTAAAGGGTAGAAATCATAGTGGAAAATTTTGGCACCTGCATTTTCTCCTATTTCCGCTATGTGTTCAAAAGCCTTCTTCCCTCTGGGTTGTTAGAATTTCGTGACTGGGTGGGAAAGGTTTAACTCTTCACCATACAATAAGCTTTCAGACTTTGCCATATAAAAATCTTATCCAAACAACAATGCCAGAAATGATGGGATATGTCTTTGAAAGGATGGTAAATATTGTGGTAAAAGGAGAAAATGCTGATGACTTGCAATTTTCTCCTACAATGCTTTAAAAAAACCTTCTTTCTCAAGGTCGTCAAAACTCGGCATGATTAAGATCAGACAACATTTAACATGCAGATTTATCTTGGATCTAAACTTTCACTGGTACTTTATGAACTATAATGACAAAAATACCTTAACTTTGTACCACATGCCAAAACTTTGGACCAGTACAATTTTAAAGCACTTGCAGACAACAAAGTGAATGTGATTCAAAAACTTTAAGTTGACTTTTGAAGGGAAGAAAACAGTGTTGGAAATGGAGAAAATGCTGGTTACCAGCATTTTCTCCTTTTCCTACAATGTTTTCAAAAGAGTTTTTCTTCAGGGTAGTTAGAACTTGGGGTTGTGTGGTAAAGGGTTAAGCCTTAGTGCACTAACTAAACTCCACAAACTCTTTTAGATGTATTGTGGTTGATTTTGTCTACAATGTTTCAGGAATGCTGACAGTGTATATCAAAGATCAACTGCACATTTTGTCTAGTCTGATCTTGATCTGCACTAGTTACTAAGGCTCTTGTACTTTTGAAATTGCTTTGAGTGTTAAGACTGTATATTTTGGCCACTTTGTTCCTGTCTAAAAGTCTCTTTATTTCTGATTTTGTTTTTTCAAAAAGCAAGGATCAAGATCAGATTCCATTGTGCTGTCTGATCCTAAGCTTATTCTTATAAAACTGAATCCATGCTCAACGGAGTCCATGCTCAACCTTTCAATATTCAACCAGTGATTCTGCAAGTATGACATTAAGAAATAAAGAATTTCATTTAATAATAAGAAGGAAATGTAGAAGATTGATTAAGTTAAAAATTTGCTCTGTGAGGTGTGTTATAAGCACCCACCCTAGTTATACTCTATCTGACATAATTCTAGGATATTTTATCCCAAACATGTTTTTAATAACATTGTTGTTCTATTTACAAATAATCGGTTTCATTTATTTAGTTATACAAGAGTTAAACATTAATGGAATATTAATGGAAATAGGTGACTGTTTGGCTAGAAAATGGAGCAAAAAATTGATTAACTCTTGACAATTTGTCCGTTTTGTTCCATAGTGCTAATGCCTGTAAAATGTCCTTTTACTTGATTCTTACTAATGCGTATGGTATCCATTCTAAAGCTAACTGTAATGCAATTCAACTAGGAATATTATTTTATGACAGATTTTAACCCATTACCACACAATCACAAGATACAACGACCCTGAGGAAGAACACTTTTGAAAACATAGTGGGAAAAGGAGAAAATGCTGGTAACCAGCATTTTCTCCATTTCCCACAATGTTTTCTACCCTATCAAAGACAAATTCTATCATTTGAGCCCTATTTAAATTGTCATCTGCAAAATTTTAATGCTTTCAATTTGGACAAGTCTAAAATTTTGTCGTTTAGTAGAGTTAAACTATAAATTATATAGTGACAAAAGAAAATGAGCCTTGCTGTGTGAAAGGGGGCTTAATGCATCTGCGAAAAGTATTGACCCATGTCAGCCTGCGTAGTCAGTGCAGGCTGACATCAGTCGAAACTAATATTGCTGTCGTTAAATTTTCTGCATGGGAAAGGATAATACTACCATCAGTGCATCCTGACAATGTCATGCTTCAAACTTTTTGTTATTGATAAATTTTCTGCATGTGAAAGGACCATTCTACAGCCAGAACAAATTTTTAGAGATGTCCATGACTGAAAGCATTTGCAGACGACAAAATAAACCCAGCTCAAACATTGAAACTTGTTAAAAAAGGTAGAAAACATTGAGGGAAAAGGAGGAAATGCTGGTTACCAGCATTTTCTCCTTTTCCCACAATGTTTTCAAAAGCCCCATTTTTCAGGGTTGTTAAAACTGTGGATTGTGTGGTAAAGTGTTAAAAGGGGAACCTAAACAACAGGGGCAGGAAACTATCAAAATATTTTTAACACATTTATTCCCCTTTTCAGACATAAAGTTTTCTCCAAAAATCAAGCACTTGCAGCTGAGCGTTGGCACACCCGCATGTGGTGCTTGTGTTTTGTCTCACAGTCTATATCAAATGCTTTCAATTTGATCAAGTTTAAAATTTGGTTGTCTGAAAGAGTAAACTGATTTCCACACATTCCTGACTTTGAACAACCCTGAGAAAGAAGCCGTTTGAAAACATTGTGGGTAAAGGAGAAAATGCTGGTAACCAGCATTTTCTCCTTTTTCCACTATGTTTTCTACCCCCCCTCCCATTTTTTTTTTTAACATATATTTTGTTGTCTGCAAATGCATTCAAATTTAACTAGTCTGAAATTTATTTTGTCTGGTAAAGAGTTAATTAAATCAGTAAAGCAAGCTCATTATGTGTATATTCTGGTATATTTGCAGCCAAATACAGAGGATTTAATTTAAGTTGCAAATAATGGGAAATTGATGCATACCAAATTCATTTCTCAAAAGTGCATGTTTATGGATGAGGTTTTGGCAACAGTACAGAATAGATTCATCTTTTCTTTATTGCTTTACGATACAATCCCATTTTTAAATGGCCTTAAGGAAGACAGCTTTTGAAAACTTCGATATGGGAAAAGGTGAAAAGATGTGCAACTGTTTGCTGCTTTGCTCTCAATGTGTCAACCCTTTCATAGATAAGCCCAGCCCCGGTAGCTCAGTCGGTAGCGTGCAGGCCTTGAGACTAGAGGGTAGTGGGTTCATCATCCCTGGCTTGGCAATTTCTTTCAGAGGATTGATGATAGTCATTGCAATAGGATGCATTCCTCTCCCACCGCTGACCATTGTCTCGACGATGGTTATGTGGGAAAGTAGCCAGTGACTTGGAAAGAAAATTGTGCGGAGTACTGGTAAAAGAGACTCCAGGAAAGCATGTATAGGTGCACTGGCTGCAGCGATATAACTGAAATAATGTTGAAAACCATGTTAAACACCAATAATCAATCAATCAATCTTACAAAGATATATGTAATCAATCAATCAATCTTACGTAGATATATGTCATCATTTTTGACCACATGTCTCTTGTTATCTGCCAGTGCTTTGAATTTGGATGCCTTGAGTTTTGTTGTAAACCTTCAGTTTAGTGCTTCCCAAGAATTAAACCTTGCAGCACCAATAACTTTCTGTCAGGGAAACAAGGTAACCAGCATTTTTCTCCTTTCCCTCAAATTTTCCTCCACTTTAAGACACAATACTTTCATTAATTTTAACCCTTTCCCACACAGCAAGTTTTCAAAATTCGAAACATCTGCAGTCAGCAAATTCAAAATCGGCACAAAAATGTTCAAGTTCTCTATCAGGGTAGAAAACATTGTAAGAAAAGGAGAAAATGCTGGCTACCAGCATTTTCTGCTTTTCTCACATTGTTTTCAAAAGCCTCTGGTTTAGGGTTGTTAAAACTTGGGATTGTGTGGTACCTCAGGACAAAAATGTAGACTTGCTCAGCATGAAAGCATTTTGCAGATTACAATTCAAACTTGGCTTAAATGATGGAATTTATCTTTGATAGGGTAGAAAACATTGTGAGAAAAGGAGAAAATGCTGGTTACCAGCATTTCTCCTTTTCCCACAATGTTTTCAAAAGCTTCTACCTGAGGGTCGTTAAAACTCATGACTATATGAAAAAGGGTTAAACTGCATTCAATTTGTTGTCTGCTAAATGCTTTCAATTTAAACAAGTCTGAAATTTCGCTGTTTGATAACTTGATATATTAACCCTTTACCAAACAATCCTATATTTTAACGACCCTGTGAATGACTTTTCAAAACACTGTGAGAAAATGATAAAATGCTGTTGACAAGCATTTTCTCCTTTTCCAACAATGTTTTCTACCATTTCGGAGGCTAATCTTGTTATTTTGCACACAACTAAATTGTCGTCTGCAAATGCCTTCAATTTGGACAAGTCTGAAGTTTTTCCATCTGGTAAAGAGTTTATTATGAATATTATGATTCTTTCCTTCTTCATTCATCGTGAAGTGTGATAAATCTTGCTTCTAAACTCTTGACAAAACAAAAACATTTTAATTGGTTCATTTATAAAGCATTTGCAGACAACAAATCAGGGGCCCAGTAGTGGCCAAAAGTAAACAAGGCAGGTGTTAAAATGCATTTGAATTTAAATGGAACCTTTTAAAAGTATGGAAATCATTGTGAAGATAATATTTTGTTAATGCACAGTGGTCCTAGTGATAGTTGTGTGCAGAAAAACTGATTTTAAAATCAGGTAAAAAAAGTAAGCATAAGACCTGGGAACTTTTGAGCTATTTTGAAAATTAATTTTCGGCCAGCAACTGATGCTTGGACCGGCCATACAAGAACAGATTGTCACCTTCACAATCATTTCCATACTTTCAGATGGTATGATTTGAATGTAGATGCATTTTAACACCCTCTTTGGTGCATTTTAACACCCCCTTTGGTACCTGTTGGGGCTTTTATAATGACACATATAAGATTTGTCTTTGTAAGGGTAGAAAACATAATGGGAAAAAGAGAAAATGCTTAGTTGAACCATTATATTTATTTTATGTCGATTGAGAAACAAGTTCTTACAACTTACACTAATAAGTTGCCAGCATTTTCACTTTTTCCCCAAAATGTTTCAGAAAACTTCCTCAGGGTTATTTTAACAAGGGATAATCTTCAGGAAAGTGTTAATTAATCTTGATCAATTAATCTTGATTGCAAGCTGCAGTTTCTCTTTGAGGTAAGGTATAGGCTATCCTGTTTTGGGAGAAGCATTAGTCTCCAGTACTTAAGGGTTTGTACAGGGAAAGTGTTAACCTGCATCTGTTATCAATAGGGTAAATTGAGGATGAAATGTTTTGATGAGAAATTTGAATCGATTAAATAGAAAATTTACAATGATGAAACCTCTCATGTTTCTATCAGGCATACAATTACTTTGTTTACAATCACATGTTGTGAAGAACTGAGACTTGCATCACATGGAAAAAACATGGTTGTGAATGAAAGCGTGCTTGTAGGATTAGAAAGATAAACGTGACTTTTTATGCTTTGTATGGATTTGTGTTGAAAAGTTCTATAATGTTTTTAGTTTAATTTGAAAGGGCTATTCAACCCTTTACCACACAGTCCCGAGCTTTAACAACCCTGTGGAAGAAGGCTTTCAAAAACATTGCGGGAAAAGGAGAAAATGCTGGTAACCAGCATTTTCTCCTTTTCCCAAAGGTTTTCTGCCCTTTCAGAGACAAATTTTGTCTTTTGAGCCACACTAGATTTGTTGTCTGCAACTACTTTGAATGCTGGCGAGTCTAAATTTAGTTTTCTGGTAAAGATCTAACCCCTTTACCAGATCACAAAATTTTAGAGTTGTGTAAATTGAAAGCATTTGCAGACAAGCAAAACATGTCTCAGACCATGGATTTGTGTTGACAACACAGAAAATATTGTGAGAAAAGAAGAAATTGCTGGTACATGTAATCAGAATTTTCTTCTGTATCCACAAACTTTTTGGAAGGCTTTTTTTTTCAGGGTCATTAAAACTTGGTATTAGGTGGTAAAGAAATAAGTGAATTCAATTCAAATGATGCTGGATGCAGAAGTGTTCTTAAATTTATATCGAAATGATGTTTTAAATATTTTAGATGATTTTCATCACTTCACTAGACTTTCTTTCTGATACTGCTTTGCTTGTACTGTAATGAGGCAAGCTTTTTTGTAAACTTGTCCACTGAAATCATTTTTGCATTGACTTGCTTAATATTTTCTTCACATAAGTGACTCTTTAGTATACATAAACCTATGAAAAAAAATGTGGTAAAGGGAGAAATTGCAATGATAGGGTCTGCAAACACCAATCACCTTTAGAACATTCTAAGTCTTATTCTCAAGAATTTTCTAAATAAGAAAGTAATGTTCAAAACTTCTGATAGACAAAACCAAATGGGTTAGCTTTTACAGCTTCTGCTTGGCAAAATCAAATGGTTAAGCCAATCGGGAGTTTCATTACTCTCTTTATCTAGATTAGATTGATTGATTGTATTGTGTTCCTCACCATTTTCAAAATTATTTCAGTTATATCGGGGCAGCCAGTGCACCTATCCATGCTTTTGTGGAGTTTCTTTTACTAGTACTCTGCATGATATTCTTTCCAAGCCGCTGGTTCCTTTCCCACATAACCATCGGCAGTACAATGGTTAGTGGTGAGAGAGAAATGAATCTTGTCACAAGTGACTATCATCAGTCCTCAAGAAGAAATTGACTGAGCCAGGGATCGAACCAGCAACCTCCTGTTCTCAAGTCCTGTACGCTACCTACTGAGCTACCGGGCCCAGCTTATCTAGCATTAGACTTAGAATGTAACTGAAAATGATATATGAATACAGACCTTGACCTTGATTTAACTCTTTACCAAACAACAAAATTTTAGACTTGTCCAAATTGGAAGCATATGCAGACAATTTAAATGCGGCTCAGAAAATGAAATTTTTCTTTCATAGGAAAGAAAACATAGTTGGAAAAGGAGAAAATGATGGTTACCAGCATTTTCTCCTTTTCCCACAATGTTTTCAAAAGGCTTCTTCCTTAGGGTCGTTAAAACTCAGGATTGTGTGGGAAAGGGTTAAACCATCCACAGAGGCTACTAATAAGTGCTGCAATGACAGTGATGTAGGGCTTAACCCTTTACTACATAATTCGGAGTTTTAACAAACTGAGGAAAGAGGCTTTTGAAAATATTGTGGGAAAAGGAGAAAATGCTGGTTACCAGCATTTTCTCCTTTTCCAACAATGTTTTCTTCTGTGTCAAATACAAATCTCATCCTTTGAATGATGTGTAGTTTCTTCTTTACAAATGCTTTCAATATGGATGAGTCTAAAGTTTTATCATGTGGGAAAGGGTTAATCTGATTGACATGCACTGAAAACATACATGTATTTTCCATTTCTGAAATAAAAGAGGAGCTCTGAGTGCTAAGTGCTCCAGGTGGATTCTGTTTGCTCATCACCAAAAATGTTTAGATTAGCATATGCTGATTCCACCTTGTGTGATTGTTTATCTGCTCAATTTCTGACCGGACAAAAATAATATTTGCTCTCTTATGCATCTTCATGCATTTCGAGACATGATGGATATGATATGTCATTAATATGTTGAATTAAAGACATGAAGTAATATGCACACCAAGGCCAAAGGTCAAGGTCACTATTCAAGTTCCTTAACACATGCAGCAGTCTAAAAAAGATTCTGTTTCTCTTATAGTAGTATAACATCAGGGGTCCTGTGTGGCTCAGTGGTAAAGTGTAGGACTCGTGACCTGGAGATCCGGGATTCTAGCCTCACTGGCCCCGTTGGGTTTTTCACAGGAGTGTCCTTGGGCAAGACACTTTAAAGCTGTAGCCTGGTACTGGTAAAACCCAGGAAAACATGTTTAAGTGAGCTGTCGCTGCTATATGACTGAAATATTGTTGAAAGCGGCATAACACACAAATCAAACAAAGTAGTGTAACATCAGGGATGATATGATGCACTTGATCTAAGTATTATGCCTGTCAAAGTTTAATTTATTGTCTTCAAATGTGTTCAATTTAGACTAGTCTAAAACTTTGTTGTTAGATAAAGAGTTAATAGAGAACCATAAAAGCAGCTTCCACAACTACAGTATGCTTTGCAGACAGTGATATAAGAGCAAAATCAGACTACACAAAATATGTAACCTTTCCTGAAACACCACAGGCAAAAGGAACCTTGAAGTTCCACTTAATTGGGTCTTATTTCTAGACTGTTGGGTTTATGTGGCTCTCTTGGGGTTACAGCTGTATTTTGTCTGAATATCTGGCAAAGAAGCGGAAAGTGTAGATCCATGATCAGACTGCAGATTCTATGATTCATGCACATGAGCAATTAAATCCGGGTTTGACACTACAAGGGTAAAGCTCTATTGTGCTGGCATCATGTTTTCAAAGGAGCATCTTACAGCATGTCTGGTAATTACAGGAATAATTTGCCCTCTCAGAAAATTGTAGCTTCTTCTTGTTTGTGCAAGAATCAATAATTGGCATCAACTAATTATACTAAGAGAAGGTTTAACATTTTGTTCCAAATGGTCAGAGATGAATAATTAGGAAATGTACATGTTAGTCTATACCAAACAATCTTGTGTTTTTACCACTCTGAAGAGGAAAGCTTTTGAAAATATTGTAGAATACAGAAAAAAATATGGTTCCAAATATGGTATGAAGGCATATCTCACTTGTGGAATAGGTACATATTGATTTGGGATTTGATTGGTCAAAATGTTTTGCTAAAATATTCATCTGCCATTCATAAAAATAAAGTTCCAAGCCACTACACTGTTAATTGTTTTATTAGCTCACCTGAAGTGCTGAGAGTAAGGTTTTGTGATTGTGCTGAGTCCAGTGTCCGTGGTGAAGGCATCAACATTTACCTTGTGTGCATTCTAGAGGCCAGATTTTTTGTCAGATACTCATGAAACTTCGTCTGAATGTTTGTTTTGATAAAATCTGGTAAAAGTTCGCAAGTGGATCATGTGGGGTTAAAAATTAGGTCACTGGGCTAAGGCCTAGAAAAACCCTGTGTGCATTCTAGAGGCCACAATTTCAGTCAGTTAGTCATGAAACTTGGTAAGAATGTTTGTCTTGATGATATCTCGGACAAGTTCGATATAAAGTATGCTGCGTCAGAAAGTAGTTCAGTGGGCCAAATCTTAGAAAACCCTTGTGTACAATCTATAGGCCACATTTTCAGCCTGATACTCATGAAACTTGATCAGAATGTTTGTCTCGATAATATCTTGGACAAGACTGAAATTGGGTAATATTGGGTCAAAAAGTAGAGCTTAATCTTAGAAAAACCTTGTGTGCACTCTAGTGGCCACATTTTCAGCGAGATACTCATGAAACTTGGTCATAATGTTTGTCTTGATGATATCTCAGATAAGATTGAAATTGGGTCATGTCGGGTCAAAAAGTAGGTCACAGGGTCAAATCTTAGAAAACCCTTTAAAGCACTCTAGAGGTCACATTTTCAGTCTGATACTCATGAAACTTGGGGAGATTGTTTGTCTTGATGATATCTTAGACAAGATTGAAAATGGGTCATGTTTGGTCAAGATGTAGGTCACAGTGCCAAACCTTAGAAAAACCTTGTGTGCACTGTAGAGACCACATGTTCAGCCTGATACTCATGAAACTTGGTCAGAATGTTTGTCTTGATAATATCTTGGACAAGTTCGAAATTGGGTAACACCCGGTTAAAAAATAGGTCACTTACACTATTTTTTTTTTTAACATCATTGAAACCAGGATCTCTTTGGCATTATCAACTACATATGACTTTACTCAGATTCGCACTTTAGGGCCAATCACCCTCTTGTTTTGTTTACTGTTTTGGGATAAAATATCAATAATTGGAAAACTTTGTCATTGAAAGTTTGGGTATATGATAAAAGGAATATTATGTTGAAGTAACTTTCCTGAAGTTTGTATTTACTTCTGACAGCAGTCTTGCATGATATCAAATTTTCTCACACTCCTCAACTCAAATATAAGCACCAGGAAATTTACCAAAAACTTAATATGGAAGCGTAAAATTGTTGATAGAACTTGTATCAGTAATAGCATATAAATGTACTCAAGAAAAGAGGGGATAAGACATAAGCAAAATATAGGACATTTCTCTGTGTTTTTGACATGTTTTTTCTGTTAGTATACATAGTTCAAAGACCACCTTTGTTGGTTAATGTTGATAACCAATATTTGCAAAGATTTAAAAAAAAAAAAGCCTTTAAATTTACATATCCTTCTATCTATGGGAACATTTTCAAAAAAGGAGAAAATGCTGTTAACCTGCATTTTCTCCTTAATCCACAATGTTTTTCTTCCTCTAGATAAATCCAATCAGTTTAGCAGCATTTGATTTGTTGTTAGCAGAGGGCTTCAGTTTAGAAAAGTCTAAAATTTTATGATGTAGATCTAGTAAAGAGTTAACGCTTTACGACAGATTCTTGAGTTTTAACAACCCGCAAAGAAAGACTTTCAAAACATTGTGGTAAAAGGAGAAAATGCTGGTTACCAGCATTTTCCCCTTTTCTCACAATGTTTTCTACCCTTTCAATGACAAATCAAATCATTTAAACCACAATTAAATTGTCATCTTTGAATGTTTTGCATTTTGATCTGTCTTAAATTTTGTTGTTTGGTAGAGCTAACCCTTGACCACACATTCATGGATTTTAACAACCCTGGAGTTGTAGGCTTTCGAAAACATTGTAGGTAAAGGAAAAAAATGCTGGTAACCAGCTTTTGCTCCCTTTTCCACAATGTTTTCTAGCCGTTCAAAGATAAATTGAGTCATTTTAAGTACATGGAATTTGTCGTCTGGAAATGCTTTGAATTTGGACCAGTCTAACATTTCGTTGTTTGGTAAAGTTAAACTATCCGTATACCTCTCAATCCTTACTTTTAGCAACCTTGATAGAGAAGACTTTTGTAAACATTGTGGGAAAAGGAGAAAATGCTGGTAACCAGCATTTTCTCCTTTTCCCACAATATTTTCTACTTGATCATAGAAAGAAGTCGTCATTTTAGCAACCTTTGATTTGTTGTTTGTAAATGCTTTCAATTTGGTTAAGTCCAAAATTTTGTTGTTGGTAAAAAGTTAACCTGTATGTGAGCTATTGTGGTGGGATGGATGATAGTGAGGAGAGGTCGACACTAGCCATATATGTACATGCAGTGAGGAGATTTATTGGCTTGTTTGTAATTCAGCAGGAAGTTGTTCCCATTGTGTCGGTGCCATGTGGAATGTGCCAAGGGATTTGTCAAAGGGGAAATTGGCAAATTTGATTGACTACTGGAGTCAGGTTAATTGTGGAAATGAGTGCCTGTTTGATTTGTGAGTTGAAAGACAAGGGGTTTGAACTCTGTGTAATTGTGTTCTGTTTGTTTGGGAGAGTTCTTACAAGGTTTTCAGTTACTGGTGAAAAGTTTTTCAAATTGATAATGAAATTTGCATGTTTGTTTTCTGGAATATTGTGATTCATTCCGCTCGTGTAGCCTATTTTACAATTATCGGTTTTAACAGGTTTTGAAAATGGTTAAAGTAATTCATATTATTTGCTATTGTTTGTTGCTGCATGTTTTGGTAAATATAAGCCATAATACCTACAGTTGCTGGATTTTTTGTGTAAGCTTAATAGTAGAAAATAGAAGTATTTGCTCATAATTGTGACCTCACTTCCATTCGCTAGCCATGTTTCCAAGCAGGTCCTTTTCACTTTCTTTTCAATATATACACAAGTTTTGTACTGATTTTACTGTACTGTAAAAGGTCTGCTTTGTTTGCCTTTTAACCCTTTACCACACTATCCCGAGTTTTAATGACCCAGAGGAGGAAAGCTTTTGAAAACATAGTTGGAGAGAAGAAAATGCTGGTAACTAGCATTTTCTCCTCTTCCCACAATGTTTTCTACCTTTTGAAGGACAAATACTATCAATTGAAAAAAAAAGTTTTAGTCTTTCTATGTAAATTATTTCAATTGGACTATTCTAAAATTTTTGCATGTGGTAAAGGGTTAAAGTTTCTTTCACAATTTTAGTTGCTTTTGTGGCTAGAGTAAATCAAAATCAGATTGCACAAAACATGCAGTCTCATCTTTGATCTACACTGTTCGCTTTGCTGAAGCAGTATGGACAAAAGGCAACCAACACATGAAATTGCTATATTGTTTTGATCTTATTTCTAGACTCGAAATGTCTGTCAGGTTTATTGGGCACTTCAAGGATTAACCTTTTATAACATGATTCAGAGTTTTAATGACCCAGATAGTGAAGACTTTCACTATTTCAAAAACACTGTGAGAAAAGGGGAAAATGCTGGTAAACAGCATTTTCTCACAATTTTTTCTTTCCTTTCACACATCTCATCTTTTGAGCCACATTTAATTTGTCGTGTGCAAAAGCTTTTTATGGATAAGTCTGTAATTTTTTGTCTGCTAAAGGGTTAAGAATTCTAAAGCAATGCCAAGCAGCTTTATTTAGTCTTCTAAGAAATATGTGACTTGAGTGAAAACAAGATAATTTTTCAAAAGAAACCATTATGGATACAACATTCCCCCCCAGGAGTTATTCTTTTACCTTACAAGTTCCTTTCTTTTTAAATCAATTTCTTAACCCATTGCAATATAAGGTATTTTTTGATATCACAAACAAGTGTAATGTCAAAAAGAAATATTTAAATTTGAATGCAAACAAAATCAGTTTTTTAATGATTGATTGATTAATTGTATGGTGTTTAACACCGTTTTCAGCATTATTTCAGTGATATCGCTGTGGCCAGTATACCTATCCATGCTTTCCTCAGTTTCTTTCTACCAGTACTCAACACAATACATGTATTCTTTCCAAGCCACTGGCTGCTTTCCCACATAACCATTGTCAAAACAATGTTTCAATAGTGATGGAGGAATGAGGAATAGAGGAACGAATCCTGTTGCAATGACTACCATCAATCCTTGGAAAACCATTGGCCGAGCTGGGAATTGATTAGCAACCCCTTGTTCTCAAGTCCTGTACGCTACCAACTGAGCTACCTGCGCTCGGCAATTCTTTGAATGATATTGAAAAAGAATCATGAGGGAAAAGGTTTAAAAAATGTGTATAAGGGGAAGATCAGACTGCACATTCTGTGCAGGCTGATCATTGTCTACACTCTCTGCAAAACCAGTTTTGTTGGTTCTAGCGCAATGTTTTCAAAAAGCTTTTTCTTCAACTTCGTTGAAACTCGTGATTGTGTGGTAAAAGGCTAAAAAGTTAACTTTGCCAAACAATCCCAGGTTTTCACGACTCAGAGAAAGAAGCCTTTTGAAAACATTGTGGGAAAAGGAGAAAATGCTGGTAACCAGCATTTTCTCCTTTTCCCACAATGTTTTCCACTCTTTCCAGAACAAATTTCAATTTTTAAGTCACAGTTAAATTTTGTCATCTGCAAATGCTTTGAATTTGGACTGGTCTAAAATTTTGTTGTTTGGTAAGAGTTAAGGGAAATGTCTCCTTGTCATTGCATCTCCAGGGAAATACTTGGAGAGATTTGTTCACAAAATATTGTCATTTCAAGTTGCATTTAATTTTCTACAGACAGACAAATATGTTGCAAATCTCCTGTTAACAAGGAGATATTAGGATGGTGAAAAGTCTGGAGAAACTACTTTTTTTGGAATATTAAAAAAATTTTGCCCGTCATAGAAATGCTGATCATTTATCATTTATTACCAAATATGGGACACAAAAAAATTCCAGACAGTATTTTCTTAAGAAGAAAAATTCCAGACAGTATTTTCCTAAGAAGAAAAATTCCAGATAGTATTTTCCTAAGAAGAAAAATTCCAGATAGTATTTTCCTAAGAAGAAAAATTCCAGATAGTATTTTCCTAAGAAAGACTTGCTTGTTATATGGAGATATTTTTGTTTAATCCTATACCAAACAATCCCTGGTATTTACGACCGTGAGATAGAAGCCTTTTGAAAACATTGTGGGAAAAGGAGAAAATGCTGGTAACCAGCATTTTCTCCTTTTCCCACAATGTTTTCTACCCTGCTGGAAACAAATTTCAATTTTTGAGTTATGTTTATTTTGTCGTCTGCAAGTACTTTCAATTTGGACCTGTCTAAAATTTTGTTGTTTGGTAAAGAGTTAAATACTATACCAGATAACAAAATCTTAAGACTTAACCAAATTGAAAGCATTTGCAGACGACCAATCCATTGTAACCCAGAAACTGATATTTGTCTCTAAAGGGGTACAGAACACTGTTGAAAAAGGACAAAATTCTGGTAACCAGCATTTTGTCTTTTTTCCACAATGTTTTCAATAGGCTTCTTCGTTGAGGTCGTTAAAACCCGGGATTATTTAGTAAAGGGTTAACCCTATACCACACAATCCTGACTTTTAACTACCCTACAACAAAATGCTTTTGAAAACATAGAGGGAAAAGGAGACAATGCTGGTAGCTAGCATTTTCTCCTTTTCCAACAATGTTTTCCACCCTACCAAAGACAGAAATCATCAATTAAGCAACTTGTTGTCTTGTAACTTGTTGTCCAATGCTTTGAATTTGGTCTAGTCTAAAATTTTGTGGTTTGGTAAAGAGTTAACTCATTACCAGCGGATGATATTCTAGACTGGATTACCAGAGGACAAAATCCTAGACTGGTCTAAACCTAAAGCAGTTGCAGACAACAAATTAGATTTAGGATAAAATAATGACATTTGTTTTTGAAAAACTAGAAAACATTGTGGAAAAAGGAGAAAATGCTGGTTACCAGCATTTTTTCCAAAGAGTACTTCTTCGTGGTTGTTAAAACTTGATACTGTGTTATAAAAGGTTAACTCTGTACCAGAGGATAAAAAATTTTAACATTTGTTGCAATTGAAAGTATTTCTCAGATGAGAAGTTGAATGTGGGTCACAAGATAGAATTTGTCTGTAAAATGGTAGAAAACATGGCTAGCAGCATTAACTCCCTTTTCCACACTGTTTTAGAAACATGGGATGTGTTTGGTAAGGGTTAAACAAATTAAGCTAAAAAGACTGTTGGATGTGAAAATGTCTGGGGATCGTTTGCATTGTTGGTTGGATCTGAAAATGTCTAGGCATTGGTTTGCGTTATTGGTCTTGAATATTTGAGAAAGAAATAAGCCAGTGGGTCAAATTGTCAATTCAGACTCGCTTACATAATTACTTTCTTCTGACAAAACATAGATACAAAAGAGCCATGCTGTGGCAAAAGGGGGCTTAATGCATCTTGGTGTTGCATGATACCTGAAGCAAGTCATTCATTACATTACTATGGATCCATGAAATTCATTAATTTTGTCTAACAACTGTCTAAATCACGAGGCATGCTGGTCCTTTGACATACAGAAAATTGACCATTAGCGTAAAGTTTCGGCCCAGGTCAGCCTGCGCGGAATGCGCAGGCTGACCTGGGTCGATACTTTTCACAGATTCAACAAGTCCCCTTTTCACAGAGCATGGCTGTCTTAATAGCATTCTTTTATTGTATGAATGGAGTAAACAGTAAATAGACTTATACTGAAGTGTGAATGTTTACCTCTTCCAGCAAAAACCTTTGAGTATAAATTTTGTACTTGTGAATGGTTCCTTTGATGAAGTGTTTCCTTCACAGTGCTGTCAAACAGGCTGACAAGAAGATTATTTTGAATCCTCATGAGTAAAATTCTATTTTCAGAATGAAATGAAATCTATAATTTAGGAAGTTCATTAACCCTATTACCATAAAACTCCGAGTTTTAATGATCCTAATAAAGAAGGCTTTTGAAAACATTGTGGGAAAAGGAGAAAATGCTGGTAACCAGCATTTTCTCCTTTTTCCCACAATGTTTGCTATTTATTCAAGGCAAAATACTACCATTTGAAAAACATTTGAATTGGCCTTTGTAAATTCCTTCAATATTAATAAGGCGAAACTTTTGGTGCGTGATAAAGGGTGCAGAAATAAGGGAATGTGGTTGTTTTGCTTCTGAGAAGAGACTTGCGTATACCATTTCTAGGGCTGTCTTGGCAGAGTGTGAATCCACCTGCAAGATCAGACTGCATGTTCAATGATAAGCGTTACCTTAACCCTTTACCAAACAACCCTGAGTTTTAAAGACCCTGAGTTAACCCTTTACCACGCAGTTCCCAGTTTTCACAACCCTGGAGAAGAAGGCTTTTTAAAACAATGTGGGAAAAGGAGAAAATGCTGGTAACCAGCATTTTCTCCTTTTCCCACAATGTTTTCTACCCAATCAAAGTAAGATCCCATCATTGGAGCCACAGTTAATTTGTTGTCTGCAAATGCTTTCGATTTGGATAATTCTAAAATCTTTGCCATTTGTTAAAGAGTTAAAGGGCTTTTGAAGACAATGTGCAAAAAGGAAAAGATGCTGTTTATCTGCATTTTCTTCTTTTCCAACTAAGTTTTCTGCTTTGTCTAAGACAAATTCTATCATTTGAACCACATTTAACTTGTGGCCTACAAATGCTTTCAAATTGGACAAGTCTAATAGTTTGTTGTTTGGTAAAGAGTCAATATATGCTGTGAATCAACCTGCTCAGCATGGTCAGAAATTTAACCTTTAAAGCATGTTGCACAACTTTAGTAGCCTTTAAATGTGACCAGATCAAGATCAGACTGCACAGAAAGTGAAGTTAAATTGTTTATCTTCTTTGTCCACTTTGTGTAGAATGCTCTTGACCATAAAAACCTAAAAATTGCGCATAATTTGCATCATATTTTTAGACGGAAAGAGTCCGTTCTGTTTAAGATAGAGATGTAAAGGATTATTGTTCAGGTTATACATACATTGCTCAAAAGAGACTGCAAGCAGTTCTTGTAGCATTTAGATTATCTTTTTAAACTTGTCAAAAATCAGCATGCAAATAAGGGGAGGTGGGGGAAGCTGACAAATATAAACATTGTATAACATATATATGCAAATAGTTTATTGACAGACCTACTAGATCTAGTTGACTTTGTGTTAGGTTTACTGCAGCTTTTTCTTCAGTCTTGGATGCTAAGTGATAGCAATTGGAACACCTTTACATTTGAGATTGTGGTTGTCTAATTTTATTTAGTAGAGAGTTTCCTGCTAAGACCAGCAGTAACTATTTAAGTGCCTTTAATGACTATAGTTGCCTTTGCTGCCAGTGTAGATCAAGATCAGACTGCACAAATTGTGCAGTCTGATCTTTGATATACATTGCCCACTTTGCTGAAACACTATAGACAAAGGCAAGCATGAAATCGCAACTATCTCTGTTTTATTCTTGAAGAATTTGTCAGCTTGGCTTAAGGTTGAGAGGAGATCAAGCTGGAAGAAATGTGCAGTCTAATCTTGGATCATAATTCCTCAGTATTTTGTAGGATAATATAGATCTAGCATGGGCAGACTTCAATTCAGTTGGTCTTTCCAACCCACGGAAACATTAATGTTATTTTAACCTTAACCCTTTACCAAACAACAAAATTTCAGACTGGTTCAACTTGAAAGCACTTGCAGACAGCTATTTATTTGTGGCTCAAATAATGGCATTGTTCTCTGAAAGATAGGAAAACATTGTGGGAAAAGGAGAAAATGCTGGTTACCAGCATTTTCTCCTTTTCCCTCAATGTTTTCTAAAGGCTTGTTCCTCAGGGTCGTTAAAACTCGGGATTGAGTGGTAAAGAGTTAACCCTTTACCAAACAACAAATTCTTGAACTGGTTCAAATTAAAAGCATTTGCAGATGACATATGAAATGGGACTCAAATGACGGGATTTGTCTGTGAAATGGCAGAAAAGATTGCGGGAAAAGGAGAAAATGCTAGTTATAAGCATTTTCTCCTTTTCCAACAATTTTTTGCAAATGGCTTCTTCTTCAGGAATGCTAAAACTCAGGATTGTGTGGTTAAAGGTTAAGCATTAGGTTGCATGGGGTTGGTAATTGTTTCTGTGTCAAAAGGGTGTATGAAGATTAGATTTTGCAGAATGTACAGTCTGATCCAGACCTACATTGCCAGATTTGGAGAAATTTTTCTAGAAGAAAGAACTGAAATGACATTACTTGGATTTTTACAACCGGTTTAAAATTTTCAGACGAATTTATCTAGCAGTTTAAGAGTTTTAAGTGCAATCAACAGATACTTTGCCATGGGACAAATAATAACTCATTTAAGAGCTGCAAGCTTAACACATGAAATGTTGGAACCAACTGTGTGGATATTGTAGATAAAGATCAGACTGGACAGAATGTGCAAATTGATATTGGATCTAGTCTGTGTGCTAATTCATAACATATTCTGGCTAAAACAACCATGAAATAACAATATTTCAGCTGTTTTGCCTCATTGAAAGGTCCATTTCATTAATTCAGTGCTCAAAGGGTTAGAACTGGGAAAAATGCATAAAATGATGACCTACAGACAGTAACTTGATCTACATAGAGCTAGATGGTTTGCCTAGAAAAGATGGGACAATCAATTTCAAGGGCCTCATTTGGGCATGTGGATACACTGAATAGAAAACATAAGGTAGTTGATACTGACATTAACCGAAATGCAAAATATTTCTCCAGTGATTCAGAAATCAAGGGTCAAAGACTCTCTGAATATAGTGGAAGAAAGAGGGAGAAAGTAAAAGACAAAAAGAAAGTTCAGGATAAAAAAGGTGCAGAAGTTTGTCGTAATGTGAATATGTATAGTGCTCGGAATAAGGAGTCACAGAGTCATGAAAAGTGTCTAAACGGTACTCATAACTTGGGACAGGCAACTATGGAACAAAAGAATAGTGTGTTCAAAGGTCAAGGTAAAACTCTCCCAAAGAGTGCCCATAAAATTGTAGACAAGGAATTTCAAGATTTGCTGGAACATGTCAAAAAGAACAAAAAGCACAGACTGAAGAAGGATGTACATTCAAAGGTTTGTAGTTTGTTTAATCTTTTAAATCATGGAGTTGTTTAATTCGGTTTTTGGGATAAGTTTGATCAATTGTTGATAAGCCCTTATTTCATTATACATATATAGATATTAATAGATTGTCTGAATATCAGTCATTACATGTGACATGTGCTTGTTACTTGCAAATTCTTCCATTGACAATGAAACCATGTTTCCCAAAAGTGGTCAGCGTGATTTGTAAATCAAAGGATGCAAAGTCTGGTGGAGGATGATGAAAATAGAGTGTCTTATACATCCAAAGACAGGTATTGTTATGCCCCTGGTCACCCGGCCCTCCGTTAGGGATTTTCTGTCTGCTTTATATCTCTTGAACACAAGGTCTGATCTTGCAAGTATTTCACATGCGTGCACCTTGATCAGAACACAAGAAGACCAGAGGTTTCAGATGCCAGACTCCTAGGTCAAGGTCTCAGCATTGGGTTGAAGGTCACATGCTCTAAAATTGTTTGAGCTCCTTATCTCTTGAACCTCTTGTCGCATTTTGAAAATACATGTAATGACATACATGTTTACCTGGATGAGACAATACGAAGAGCTCAGGTTTCAGACACCAGGTTCAAAGGTCAAAGTCACAGGAGTTGGGTCAAAGGTGACATGCTCTTGATAGCAATTGTAGCTATATCTAAGATGGCCTCTGCATATGCTTTGGGGTTGGACAAGTCTAAAATTTTGTTGTGTGGTAAAGGGTGAAAGGTACATATAATTTGTTACCTGCAAATGCTATCAATATTAACCCTTATCCTGCTAAATAAGTGAATTGAAACTTTCAAGCCAACTGTATAAACCCAAATTTTGCTGTTTCAAAGGTAGTTTTGGGGGGAAGACATCTCCTTATCGGACAGTGTTGATCCAAGATCAGACTGAACGTTCTGTGCAGTCTGATCTTGATCTACACTGTCCGCAAAAGGTCCTTGAGTCGCGCTTAGCAGCCTAAGAGTTAAGGGTTCTGAAATTTTGTCTACTGATACAGAAGTAAGGAATTAATGATTTTCTGCAGATAAGATGTCAAGTATGTTTTTGCATGTAGAAAGAGTAGACAATGTCAGTGATCCAAGAAAAGGAAATAATTTGCTGAATTGCCCCTATCAGTTGTTGAATGGCCCACACAAATTGGCAGAACATGTAAATGAGAATTGAATGGTCAATAAAATAGCACAGACCAGACTGTAAATCATGGGGAACCTTTTGGACTGGTTTATGATCTTTTTCTCTGGACTTTGAGTGCTAAAAAATGTAGCTGACTGACTGAAGCCTTTTTTCTTTGACTGTTTTATGGTCTTTTATGATCTTTTCTCAGGAATTCGGAAGCTTGTAAGGACATCAATTATAAAACTAGGTAAAGACTTGCCAAGTCACTCTGTCTTTTGTTTACTTTTTACCTGGTTTTAAAATTTTTGCCAGCAACCAACAAGTCTTGGACCCAACCTATTGACAACAAATTGTCATCTTCACAATCCATACTTTTAAATGGTATGATTTAAATTCAAATGCATTTTAGCATCCACATTGTTCACTTCTTGCAGCTATAATCCTTTCAGTTTTTGTGTGGATCCTTTACAAAAATGATCAGTGCTTTTGTGATTTGAATTCAGCAAGCAAGGTCAAGGCTACAAGAAAAGAAATTTTAACTAATAGGCAATGATTTTTTAGTTTCTGTGTTCACTTTTATGATGATCAATGAACCTTTCATGGAACCTGAAAGACGCAGTCTGACCTTAGGTAACTAAAATATTCTTTCATAGGACATTGAACATGAAGTGAAGGTGACACAGAAGTGTGATGTGTGTTGTGTCCCTATGGTCAACTACTCTCTTGGTTGTTATACTGCTGCAATTGCTAGGGATGGTGAAGTACTAGGGTCAGCTTGGCCAACTTGGTCATAAACATGCCCAATCAATTGACTTTAACCCTTAGAAAGCCAAATGAACAAATTCAAAATTTTCAGTCAAGAAAAAACAATTAATTGGATGGCATTTGAATGCATTTCCTCAGCATAGAGGACAATGAAGAACTATGATGAGAATGTACACTTTGTCAAGGCTAATCTTGATCTACACTGGATGTGAGTAGCATCTATGATTGTGACAGGCATTTTATGGGCTTAGTCTTTGACCTTTAGATAGTTGAAATGGTCGTTTCTGTTTCCTAAAAACTCAAACGATTCAGCGTTTTTGATTGTGTCTTTTTACTTGAGTATCTAAACATCTCCAGAAAATGAAAATTCAAGTCAAGACAGCTCATTTCCGTGATGTCCTATCTTGACAAATAGTGTCAGCTGGTCAGTAACTGTACCTGAAATTGGTATTGACCATGTACAGGGTATTGTCCCCAGGGTTTTAACACTTTACCACACAATCCAGACTTTAAATGATCCTGAAGAAGAAATTCGAAAACATTGTGGGATAAGCAAAAATTGCTGGTAAAGAGCAATTTCTCCTATTCTCACAATTGATTCTGTCTTTTCAAAAACATTGTATTTTTGAGTCACATTTATGCTGTGGTCTGCAAATGCTTTCAATTTAGACAATTCCAAAATTTTGGTGTTTGGTGAAGAGTAATTCTTTAGCATATAACAAAACGTTATAAAAATTTTGTTGTTCGGTAAAGGGCTGAGTAGAAAGAAACAAAGGTAAGACATACTATCTCTTTCCCAGACAATAAAATTTTAGACAAGTCCAAATTGAAGACAGTTGCAGGGGAAAAAATGCAAATGTTGGGATGTCCATTTGCAAGGGTAGAAAACATTTTGGGAAAAGGAGAAAATTTTGGTAACCAACATTTCCTCCTCGTCTCACAATGTTTTCCAAAGGGTTGTTAAAATAACAGGTTGTTTGGTATAGGGATGCAATGGAAAAAGCTGAGAATTTTTAAGATAAAACATCTGCTGATCACATTGCATTACTCAGCCAAATATTGCTTTTGATCATGAACTCTTCATTTGATCAGAATTTCTGAACTTTTTAGTGAATTCATTGATTTGGTTGTAGTACAATTGATAGAGGGCTCCTTTGTACTGAAGGGTGTGTATCAGAGGCTACCCAAAGGTCAAAGTAACCCTTAGACTAAGAGAGCCTAAATTACTGATCTATTTGATGTAATTTAAGTCATCAGGACATGCACAAAGATGACTAAATATAGGCTATTTTAACCAAACCATCTCACACAGTATTGGAAAGTGTAGACACAAGATCAGGCTGCAGATCCTGATCTGATCTTGATCTACAGTGTCCACAAAGGGACATACTAATGTTCTCAGCATGCTAAGAGTAACTGTTTACAAATTTGATACAACTCTGCCCTTTTCTTTATGTTTGAAAATTTCTGGACACAATAAGAGCTTTATATGCTGGCTTTCTGGTCTGAAAAGGAACTGAAATATATGAAGAATTTCAATAAGCATTGTTTGAATAGCTTGTTCAAAGTTGCTTGTCTTTCAAATTTTCTCTTATTGAAAAGTTGTTCTATACAGAAAATTTTTGATAATGGTGATACCTGGTTTTCATTTCACATCTTCTGGGCTTGTTCAGTTTAAAATACTTAAGAAATTAATGGGAAAAAAATCTTTATATTGGTAAAAAATGTGCTCTCACAAAAGGTATGATTCAGTATAATGCAGCTAGAAGTATCTCAAATGGTCATTAAAATTGGTCATTTTGAAATGGCCCACTGTGTTTTAATGCAACCTCTGGACGAGGGGGGAATGACAACCAATTTATTTTGACCAGGAAGAACAGGGTAAATTTGCCGCCAAATTGTGTTGAGTGGCATCTGTTGGACATGGGGAAGAAATAAATTTTGATTTTTGGATCTAATTTCATGTATTTTGTGAACTGTCTGTGTTCTAATTTCATGTACCCTGTGAACTACTTGTTTGAAGGTAAAGTGCATGTTTAGTTTGGAGCTTGTAAAGACATTATTTCAATATAGGTAGGGTATGATGAAATAACTGATATTTGTTGTTCACATCTTTTTGAATGACTTGGAATAAATTATCCATGTGTATTTTGAACTTCTTTTTGTCCCTGTCAATGATACCAAATTCCAGGACCACCTGACAGAAATTCTCCAAAGATGACAATGAAAAACATTTTTGAAAAATTAGGATAATCAAAATGAACTGAGGTTTCATACTTGAAAACACATTAATCTTCTTAGTACACAACCTAGACTTTTAACGACCCCCCTAAGAAGAGGCCTTTTGAAAACCTTGTGGGAAAAGGAGAAAATGCTGGTAACCAGCATTTTCTCCTTTCCCCACAAGGTTTTCCACCCTATAAAAGACAAATTTCATCTTTCAGGTACATTTAAATTGTCATCTGCAAATGCTGTCAATTTTGAGAAGTCTATATTTTGCTTTGTGTGGTAAAGAGGATTACATTATTGTGGCAACAGAAGTTCATCATGAGCATTTTTTCCTGTTGCAACAGTGCGTTCACAGGTTATCTGCACCAACAGCAAAAAATATCCATAGGAACTAAGGATTAGATTATATTTGAATGTCAGTGTTGCATCTTCTGGATTTAGTTATGATTCGCTATTGCTAACATGAACTGTGTACATGTTCCAAATGGTTCCTGTTTGATGGAAGAAGAACAATCATCTGGTAGTTTGGGTAGTAGTGGAGATAATGATAATGAGGAGGTATGAGTGAACAGTTTATTTTCTCTTTACATATCTTTGACACTTGTTCTCCAGGTGGTACTAATTTAATCCTTTACCACACAGTCCCAACTTTTACTGTGAAGTAAGCCTTTTGAAAACATTGTGGGAAAAGGAGAAAATGCTGGTAACCAGCATTTTCTTCTTTTCTCACAATGTTTTCTACCCTATCGAAGGGAAATGTCTTCATTTGAGTCACATTTAAATCATAGTCTGCAAATGTTTTCAAGTTGGACAAGTCTACAATTTTCTGGTGTGGTAAAGATTTTTTAACCCTAGAGCACCATAAAAACACAATTCAGTCCAGTAAGACCCCAGTTTGGCATATTGTAGGCTGTTGTGGCAATGATATGAAACATGTACAGTGTAGATCTGAGATTAAACTGCATGTTTTATGAAGTCTGATCATGTTGTACACTGACCCTAAAGCAACTCTCGTTGAGCCCCAAGTCCTTTAAAGGTTAACCCATCAGAAAAAGGGCTTTCATCCAGCTGTACTGTATCTTTTTTTTTTTCACTTTTTATTACGTCTTTCATGTGCATGAATTTTAGGCATATGAAAGGTTTTTGATAACAGGTATTTGGTAAAGATTTAACCCTTCACCAAAAAATCCTACATTTTCATGACCCTGATGGAGACAGCGTTTGAAAACATAATGGGAAAAGGAGAAAGTGCTGATAACCAGCATATTTACCTATGCCCTCAATGTTTTCTGCTGTTTAATAGAAAAATTTTATCCTTTAAACCACACTTAGTTTGTCATCTGCAAATGCATTCAGTAAGTACAGCACTAAAATTTTGTTCTCTAGTAAAGTGTTGAATACTTAAAGAAACTACCAGTATTCATTACAATTTCTAGAAGTGTAAGAATTTAGGCTGTGAATTTGAAAAGGTGCTTTGCATTTTTTGTAGGGTTCATTGCTTTACTGGCATGAATGAGGATGCTAATAAAGCAGAGAACTGATAAGCATTTTCAGGCAGTATTTAATGGAAACAAACTGTCTGTTTGCACCTGAGCTGTAATTAGATTCACCATGCTGTCAGAATGAATCTTCAGGAATGTTGTCAAAATAATTTGATTCCTGCTCTAAATTTCTCCTATGGTCATGCTAAGGGCAATTTAGCAGATTATTTTGGGATAGTGCAAATTAAGATCAGCATCCACAGAAATTACAGTCAGATTTTAGGTATCTAAACTTTCATGGAATAATTCTGGCTATAATAGCAAGGTTGCCTTTGCAGTGGTTGGGTCCCATCTCTAAGCTATTTACCAAACAACAAAAGTTGCACTTTTCAAAATCGGATGATGTGCAGACAAGCCAGGCCTGGTAGCTCAGTGGTTAGTGTATCTGACTTATGACCTGGTGGTTGCAGGTTCAAAACCCAGTTGAGCAAAACTTTCTTTCCGGCAATTTTCACCTTTCACCTGATCCATGTGAGAAAAGTAGACATTGGCTTGGAAAGATAGTTGTGTCTGTGCTGATGTGAGAAAGCCTGGAAACACATATGTAGGTGCACAGACTGCCATGATGTGACCTAAGCTGTTAAAACAGTACTTAACTGAAGTGTAAACAAAGTAGATCAAGATCAGTCTGCTCGGACTATCTCAAAAAATGCCAGAGGCAGAGGCCGTAGATTCAAAATCAGACATCTAGTTAGCTGTAGTCTGACCTTCATCTAAAGTGTCTGAAAAAAACAAGCAATTTTGTACATGGTGTTAACTCTTTACCAAACGACAAAATTATAGACTGGTCCAAATTGAAAGCATTTGCAGACGACAAAGTAATTGTGGCTGAAAAGTTGAAATTTGGTTTGGGAAAGGTAGAAAACATAGTGGGAAAAGGAGAAAATGCTGGTTCCCAGCATTTTCTCCTTTTCCCACAATGTTTTCAAAAGGCTGCTTTCTCAGGGTCGTTAAAAGTCAGGATTGTGTGGTAAAGAGTTAAGCTGAACCTGCTCTGTCAATATGTCTTCTCAAATAGAAACTATTAAGTACGGGTAGTCTGCATTGGGTCACAATTTCATTCAAGTGTACATGAATCGGTCTTTCACAAAGTTTAAGTAAACCCTTCAAGTGCTTTTAATTGCCTCAGGTGCCTTTGTGGCTAGCATATAGTAAAAGCAGACTGCAAAATGTGCAGTCTGATCTTTAAACTGCAATGTCGGCTTTGCTGAAACTCTACTTACATATCAACCATGAAATTGCAGTTATTTGGGTTGTATTTCTGGTCTGAAAATGTCTGTTAGATTTATTTGGCACACTAATGGGTTACAGATAAAATGATTGGTAAAAAATTCAGCAAATAAAACTCTTCCTTGCAAGTTTTGGTACTTTGATCCTTTTCCTATACCAAGCAACAATATGGAACACTTTACTGCACAATCCCGAGTTTTAACGATCCAAATCAATAAGATTTTTGAAAACAATGTGGGAAAAGGAGAAAATGCTGATAACCAGCATTTTCTCCTTTTCCCACAATGTTTTCTATCCTTTCACAGACAATGGCATTATTTGAGTCACATTCAATTTATCTTTCTGCAACTGCATTCAATTTGGACAAGTCAGAAATTTTGTTGTGTGGAAAAGAGTTGTTCAGGTCAAAAGCATTTGCTGATGACAAATATGGCTGAAATGATAGGATTTGTCTTCAAAAGGGTAGGAAACAATCTGAGGAAAAGAAGAAAATGCTGGTTACCAGTATTTTCTCCTTTTCCCACCATGTTTTCAAAAGCAAGCTTCCTCAAGGTGTTCAAACTCTAGATCTCCAGATCAGAAGCATTTGCAGATGAAGAATGCAGCTGGAATGATACAATGTGCCTTAAAAAGGGTAGAAAACATTGTTAGGAAAAGGCGAAAATGCTGGTTACCAGTAATGCTGGTTTCTCCTTTTCCCACTATGTTTTCAAAAGCATTTTTCCTCAGGGTTGTTCAAACTACAGATCTCCAGATCAAAACCATTCGCAGATGACAAATGTGGCTGAAACAGTTTGTCTTCAGAGGGGTAGAAAACATTGTGGGGTAAAGGAAAAAATTGCTGGTTACCATGTAACAGGCATTTACTCCTTTTCCTACTATGTTTTCTAAAGCATTTTTCCTCAGGGTTGTTAAAACTTATGATTTTTAGAAGGTTGAAGGGTTGATAACAACATTTAGTGCATCAGGAAAGGCTAAAATGAAATTACATGTTTATCAGTGAAATGCAGCGGAATGGATAGATCAATATGGTCTTGTTCAAGTAGTTGATTATTTTGAAAGATTAGGCTGGCTTTGATGTATGAGATACTATAAAACTGCAACATGCATCAATATTGATATGAGCTGTGCTCTGTGAAAAGGGGGCTTAATCCATCTGCAAAAGGTATTGATCCAGGTCAGCCTGTGCAGTCTGCACAGGCTGACCAAGGCCAAAACTTTTTGCTTTTGGTAATTTTTCTGCATGTCCAAGAACCAGTGTACCTCGGGATTCAGTGGGTTTGTTGGACACAGTTAATTTTATGGATCTATATTTATGTAATGACTTGCTTAGTATCATGGACCAGAGATGCATTAAGCCCACTTTTGCCAGAGCATGGCTCATTTTTATTGCTCAAGTATCCCAGCATGCTGTCTTTCTCTGTTGTACTGGCAGTTTTACTGGTTACCCCATCAGTGCATGTCTGTGCAGTTCAACTGCAAAGGGGAGGGGTCTGACATGGCTCAGTGTAGGACTCCTTACCTAGAGGTCCTGGGTTCAATCTCACTGGGAGCATAGGGACTTTTGTGGGAACACTGGTGAAACCAATGAGAAAAACAGTCCGGGGTGGGTTTTTTTTTGACCATACAAGCAAATGGTGGCGACAATAAATAAACAAAAATCAATCAATCAATAAAGGAATTGCCTGTGACAAGCAGCTTCTCTTTTACATTCTGAGCCAAATTCAGTTGTCTGAAAATACTGTCAAAATAGACTAGCATACAAATTTGGTAATGTAGATAATAGTTAAGCATTTACCAAATAATCTCAAGCTTGAGCAACCCTAAAAAGAAGGGCCTTTGAAACTATCATGGAAAAAGGAGAAATACATTTTTTGCTCCCCTGAGCATGAAGTGCTCAAACTGTGAGCTTTTGTGATCATGCTGTGTCCATTGGCTGCCGTGCGTCATCTGCCGTCCATCGTCCAGGCATCAACATTTACCTTGTGTGCCTAGAGGCCACATTTTTGGTCAGTTACTCATGAAACTTGGTCAGAATGTTTCTCTTGATGATATATTGAGAGCTTTGAAATTGGGTCACATCGGGTCTAAAAGTAGGTCACAGGGATACATCTTAGAAAAAGCTTGTGTGCACACTAGAGCCCACAGTTTCAGCCCAACACTCTTGAAACTTGGGCAGAATGTTTGCCTTGATGACATCTTGCACAAGTTTGGAAATGGGTCATGTTGGGTCAAAAAGTAGGTCACTTGGCTAAATCTTAGAAAAACCTTGTGTGCACTCTAGAGGCCACATTTTCAGCCTGAAACTCATGAAACGTGGTCAGAATATTTGTCTTGAGGATATCCTGGACAAAAAGTAGGTCACAGGGCTACATCTTAGAAAAAAGCTTGTATGCAGTGTACAGGCCACATTCTCAGACCGATACTCTTAAAACTTGGTCAGAATGTTTGTCTTTATGATATATCACACAAGTTTGGAAATGGGTTATGTAGGGTCAAAAAGTAGGTCACAGGGCTTAATCTTAAAAAAAATCTTGTGTGCACTCTAGAGACCACATTTTGAGCCTGAAACTCATGAAACTTGGTCAGAATGTTTGTCTGGATGATATCTCTGTCAATTTTGAAATTGGGTCATGTTGGATCAAAAAGTAGGTCACATGGCCAATTCTATGAAAAAGCTTGTGTGAACTCTAGAGGCCACATTTTCAGTCTGAAACTTGGTAAGAATATTTGTTTTGATGATGTTTTTGACAGGTTTTGAAAGTGGGTAATGTCCAGTCAAAAAGTATGTCACTGGACCAAATCTGAGAAAAACCTTGTGTGCACTCTAGAGGCCACATTTTCAGCCTGAAACTCATGAAATATGGTCAGAATGTTTGTCTTTAGAATATCTCAGACAAGTGTGAAATTGGGTCACATCGAGTCAAAAAATAGGTCACGGGGCTAAATCTTACAAAAAAATTGTGTGCAGTCTAGAGGCCACATTTTCAGCCTAATAGTCATGAAGCTAGGTCAGAAAGGTTATCTTTTTGAAATCCCAGACAGGAATGAAATTGGATCACATCAAATCAAAAAGTAGGTTACTGGGCCAAATCATAGAAAATTCTTGTGTCCAGTCTAGAAACCTCATTTTTGGTCTGATACTGAGGAAACATTATCAGAATGTAGTCTGGACAAAATCTCTGACAAGTTCAAAAGTAGGTCAAGTAAGTCAAAAAGTATGTCACTTACATGCAGCATTTTACATCACTTATACCAGTATCTCTTCTGCTTTATCAACCATAGATGACTTTACACAGGTGAGCACTTTAGGTCCAATGGCCCTCTTGTTTCCTTTTCCCACATTGCTGTCTTCCCTTTCTGGAATAGATTCAATCATTTGAGCTTCTTCTTATTAGTCTTCTGTGAGTTCTTTCAATTTCAACTAGTCTACAATTTTTTTGTCTCATAAAAAGTTAATCCTTTACCACACAATCCAGAGTTTTAACAACCCAGAAAGGGAAAGCTTTGGAAAACATTGTGGGCAAAGGAAAAAATGCTGGTGACCAGCATTTTCTCCTTTGCCCCCAATGTTTCTTATTCTATCAAAGACAGAAATAGTCATTTACGCTACATTAATTTTGGCGTCTTGCAATGGCTTTTAATTTGATTCAGTCAAATACTTTGTCGTTTGGCAAAGAGTTAAAGTCCAATAATGATATCCTCATCTTTAATGGATATTGTAATTTTGGTGGAATGAAAATTTGTATTGGATTGGAGATGATTGAATTTAATTTTCTTGCCAGAAAACAGAGAAAAAGGCTGATTCTTTCTTGTATTAAACAAGGGTTATTCATTTTGCTGTGGTCAATATTTCGATGTCACATATAATTTCCCTGAATCATGGAATGGGGTGCCCTAATTTTATGGTCAAGCTAAATTTATTCAATAATGATACTCCTCAATTAGTTTGGATCTCAAAGAATAACTCATGCAGAAAATGTGAAACAATTGGCAATCATTACTTTGGTACTGTCAGTGAATTAACATTCTTGCAAGGACGGATTCCAATAATGATTTAGCAGCTTTAATTAATTAGAACTGGTTCTTTCAAGTATAATTGTTTACCAGGCTGATCTTCGAGTGATCACTATTGGACCAGTCCCTATTGGACTGGTTGCCTGATTCAAAGTAATTGTCCAATGAAAAGCTTTGTCACAGACTGTCCTAGGTTACTTTGAACCAACACTTTTCAGTAAAGCATAACCATCATCAACCCTTTACCATACAATCCCGACATTAAACGACCTTGACAAGGAAGTGCTTTTGAAAACATTGTGGGAAAAGGAGAAAAATGATGGCAACCAGCATTTTCTCCTTTTCCCAAAATGTTTTCTACCCTATCAAAGACAGAAATCATCATTTGTGCTACATTTAATTGGCCGTCTGCAAATGCTTTCAGTTTGGTCAAGTCCTAAATTTTATCATTTGGTAAAGAACTAAAGCCTTCTACCAGTCATTACAAAAATTTACTCTTGCCCATATTGAAAGTAAATGGTGATTGTCTTCAAATGGGATTTATTCTTAAATGATGGAAAATGTTGTTGAAAAAGGAGAAAAGCTGATGGCCACTTTACATTAGTTATTACTAAAATACTCATAATTTGCGAATTCTACAATATATTGCAGTCAATACAATATATGACCCTAAACATTTTGTTTCTTATTCATCTGATCTAACTCTTCACAAAATGCCAGACACTGTAGAACTAAGATCAGACTGCACTCTTTGTGCCTACACCATTGCTGAAGCGACCAATTTGTGATCAGAGCTTGCAGGTCGAACAGAAGTTGTATGATTAACGGTTTAACCAAAGGGAGAGAACTTAATACATTATGAAGTGTATTTCTATATGAGTGCAGTAAAATTGTGAAATTGAAACAGATTGCATGTTTTCCTTACTTATTTAGCATCCTGCTGGTTATTGGTGAGGTGTAGGATTGGTAGCCTGGAGGCCCTGGGTTTGACTGCCATATATATGAAATGTGTGTGTTCTTTTCTCTGTACCATATGGCAAAATTTTAGACTCATCCTAACCAAAAGCATTTGCTGACAACAAACTAAAGGTGACTCAAGAATTGAAATTTGTTTTAGGAATGGTAGAAAACATTGTGGGAAATGAAGAAAATGCTGGTTACCAGCATTTTCTCCTTTTTTCCACAATGGTTTCATAACCTTTCTATCTCAAGGTCATTAAAACACTAGATTGTGTGGGAAAGAGTTAAGGTGGGACATTTCTTTTTTATTGTCTATTCTTCAAAGCCTTTATGATTGTCCAGCCACAGACAGTTTTGTGCCCCTTTTACTTCTACAGTTTTCCACCAGTTTATCTGAAATGTTAACCCTTTATCTCATAATCCCGAGTTTTAGCGACCTGGTCAGGAAGAAAGCTTCTGAAAACATTGGGGGAGTCTAAATGAGAAAATGCTGTTAACCCTTTTCCACATAATCACGACTTTTAACGACCCAGAGAGAGAGGCCTTTAGAAAACATTGTGGAAAAAGGAGAAAATGCTGGTAACCAGCATTTTCTCCTTTTTCCACAATGTTTTCTACCCTTCCCAAAACAAATTTTGATTCCTTAGTTGCATTAATTTTGATGCCTGCAAATGCTTTCAATACGGACAAGTCTAAAATTTTGTTGTTTGGTAAAGAGTTGATCAGCATTTTCTCCTTCTCACGCAATGTTTGCTACTCTTTCACATTTAAATCTCATAATTTAAGCCACATATAATTGTCATCTGCAAGTGCAAATGAGGACTCCAAATTTTTATAACCCCCACCTACAAAGTAGAGGGGGGTATACTGGTTTCACCATGTCTGTCTGTCTGTCTGTCTGTCGGTCTGTAGACTTTTGTTTCTGTGCTCTAACTCAAGCCGTTTGACCTCAAGACCTTGAAACTATATAAGTTTTGCATATGATTCAAGGAGGTGCCCTATTGTTTTGGACCAATAGTTCAAAGGTCAAGGTCACAGATGAAAATCATTTCCGTTTTCTGATTGTGCTACTTCAGTGACAAGGTGCTGGGGGGGAGGGGAAGGGGGATTATTTGCCAGCTTTGCAACAGCTCTAGTTGTCATTTGGTAAAAAGTCACTGCAAGTTTTCCTGTTACGGGAACTTCACTCTGTACTGCACAAACTGAGTTTTAAAAGACCCAACGAGAAAGTCTTGAAAACATTGTAGGACAAGGAGAAAATGCTGGTAAACAGCATTTTGTCCTTTTCCCACAATGTTTATTATCCTAAGAGAGGCAAATGCCAACTGTTTGAGCCAGGTAACCAACCTTTTCTCCTTTTTCCACAATGTTTATTCTTCTGTCAGAGACATATGCCAACCGTTTGAGCCTCATGTGAATTGTTGTCTGCAAATGCTTTGAATTTGGACAAGTCAACCTTTTTTTTTTGGTAAGGAGTTAAGCACTATCAACTTTTGTTTTGTCATCTGTTGCAGGAGTTATAGCCCTTTGAATCACTTTTCTTTAACTCTTTACCAAACAACAAAATCTTAGACTGGTCCAAATTGGAAGCATTTGCAGACGACAAAATTAATCTGACTCAAAAATTGAAATTTGTTTTGGGAAGGAAAGAAAACATTGTGGGAATAGGAGAAAATGCTGGTTACCAGCATTTTCTCCTTTTCCCACAGTGTTTTCAGAAGGCTTCTTTCTCAGGGTCGTGAAAACCAGGGATTGTTTGGGAAAGGGTTGAATTCAATGACAGTGAGGGATTTATTGGCCTATGGCAGGTCTTGGTTGTGCAGTGTGATCTGTATGTCCACTGCTTGCAAAAATAGTTAAAATTGTTATAAAGAGTGTGAAGGCAAAGGTTTCTGACAGCAAGTGATATTGGGGCTGATCTTTTTGTCAATAATTTATGAATTGTCCCATTGGGAGAAGAGAGCTATTGAAAAACAATTAGTACAATACATTAGGAATATCTTTATTGATGAGTTGCTTTGTCACATTCCCTAACTCATAGTGCTTAGTGCCCTTTCAATAGTGCAGCCTTTGACAATATATAGCTAGAGAAGACTGCCATTTGCTTATTATTAGCAACAGTAAGAGGTCCTTCAAACACAATGTTTTCTATATGAAGTAAGAATGAAGTAAGACATTTTCGATCAAGACATATATCCTTAAAATCCTTAAAACTTAACATTTTCTCCTTGTCCAACGATGTTTCCAAAAGTTTTCTTTCGTTTGATTATTGAAACATAAGATTGTTCCTTACAGAGTTATAGAGAGAGGATTCCAATAATCTCTCTGTACGAAAGAACGAATAAATTCTACCAGACTAAAAAATATTAGACTTGTCCAAATTGAAAGATTATGCAGAGGTCAAATTTAATTAGCCCTTTACCACATGAAAAATTTTAGACCTGTCAAAACCCAGAGTAGACATCAAATCAATTGTGGCTAAATTTGTGGAAGTTGTATGCGATAGGGTAAAAACATTGTGGGAAAAGGAGAAAATGCTGGTTACCAGCATTTTCTCCTGTTACCAAAATGTTTTCAAAAGTCTTCTTTCTCAGGGTTGTTAAAGTTGGAATTGTGTTGTCAAGGGTTAAAAGTGACCAAGATGGTGGGATTTGTATTGGAAAGGGTAAAAAATGTATAGTGAGAAAGGGAGACAAGCTGGTTACCAGCATTTGCTCCTTTTACTACACTATTTTCAAAAGCCTTCTTTCTCAGGGTCATTGAACTATAGGGTTGTTTAACCCTTTTCCACACAATCCTAAGTTTTAACGACATTGAGGAAGGAGACTTTTGAAAACATTGTGGGAAAAGGAGAAAATGCTGGTTAGCAGCATTTTCTCCTTTTCCCACAATTTTTTCTACTGTTTTACAGACTCTCTCCATCATTTCAGACACTTTTGAAGCGTCACTTGCAAATGCTTTCAATTTAGACAAGACTAAAATATTGTCATTTGGTAAAGAGTTAATAAAGAGTGAAAGAAAGATGGAAGATTCCAATAATCTGTGTACAAAACAAAGGAATTAATCCGAAGTAGGTGATGTTGCACAATATTCTCACAGCTTCCTAACATAATATTGATCCACCATGTTTTTTGTATGGCGCTGGTCACTCTATCGATCTCCTGGTTATCACAAGTGGTCAAGAGCTTGACCAGATACATGTAAAAGCAGACACAGTTTACTATGTGATAAGATTCCAGGATACTGTACAGTGCTAATGTTGGTGATATTTATGTTGTTTACATTGTGTTTGATGTTTAAGGTTGTCAGGGAAAAAGTGTTTCAGATGTCATCGGGTGGGTTGAGTCTGTACCAGATGACAAAATCTTAGACTGGTACAGATTGACTTGCAGATGATAAATTAGATATGGCTCAAGTTATAACATTTGTCTTATGAAAGGTGGAAAGCATTGTGTGAAAAGGAGAAAATGTTGGTTACCAACATTCTGTTCTTTTCCCACAAGGTTTTCAAGTTTTCTTGCACGGGATTGGTGTAGGTTTGTTTAAACACAGCATTGTTTGGTAAAGGTTTAAAATGAATGTTGATCTGGAGTTGATGCACAAGCTCTGTGAACAGTTTTTTTGTGTGAAAAAGATTTTTGGACAGCATGGTGTCAGTGGAATATAGCAGTATAAACAAGAAAGACGTTTTTTTCAAGAAAGAATGGTATTAAGGGAAACTTTGACTATTGGTTCTAATACATACATGAAAAATATTCCTATTTAAGGTTAGGGCACCCTAATGGGATTTGTGTAACATCGCCTTTCATTGCCAAAATTGTACGGATGCAGGGAAGCAGTGTCTATCGGCTGATCGTTTACAGATTACCCGAGTCTTAGCCGTATCTGTACGTTTTTTTGGCAATGAGAGGCGATGTTACATCAATCCCATTAGGGTGCCCTATCCTTAAGTCATCAATTTCTGTATTCAATCATGTCTGTATCATCCCCTTACAAGACAACAAAGTTTTAGATTTGTCCAAATTTAAAGCATTTGCAGATGACCAATCACATGCAGCTTAACTCTTTACCAAAGGACAAAATTTTGGAGTAGTCCATTAATGGAAAGCATTTGCAGACAACAAATTAAATGTGAATCAAAAATTGAAATTTTATTTGGGAAGGGTAGAAAACATCGTGGGAAAAGGAGAAAATGCTGGTTACCAGCATTTTCTCCTTTTCCCACAATGTTTTCAAAAGCTTTCTTTCTCAGGGTCGTTCAAAGTCGGATCATTGTGTGGTAAAGAGTTAAACCAAGGTTTTTGTCTCTGACCGGGTAGAAAACATTGTGGGTAAAATAGAAAATGAAAGTTACAAGCATTTTCTCCTTTTCCCCTAAGCTGAGCCCCGGTAGCTCAGTTGGTAGTGTGCAGGACTTGAGAACGGGGTCGTGGGTTAGATCCCTGACTCGGCCAATTTCTTTCTGTTGATATTCATTGCGAGAGGATTCATTCCTCTGCTACTGCTGACCATTGTCTTGATGATGGTTATGTGGGAAAGCAGCCAGTGGCTTGGCAAGAAAATTGTGTGGAGTACTGGTAAATGAGACTCCAGGAAGGCATGGATCGGTGCACTGACTGCCGTGATATAACTGAAATAATGTTGAAAATGGCTTTAAACACCAAACAATCAATCCTTTTCCCACTATTTTTTCAAAAGCCTTCTTCTCCCTTAAGATCCGAGATGCATGGTAATAAATTGAATTGTGATTTTTGCTGCTTTCAACAATACCAGTTTTTCAGCCATAATACAAGTTCAATGAAGGGGCTCTGTAGTGCCTTGCTCAAGAACACCCCTATGAAAAACCATGATGCTGATGAGGGTATAACCCAGAACTCCAGGATTACTGTCTATTGCCTTTACTTCTGAGCATTCAGAATGCCAGGCACCATTCAGGAAATGATTTTAGCCAGTTTCAGTCTATACCACACTATTGCCTTATTATAATAACCTTGAGGGAAAAAAGCTTTTGAGAACTTTGGGGGAAAAGGAGAAACTCTGAAAACCAACAAAAAATGCTGATAACCAATATTTTCTCCATTTCTCATCAATGTTTTTCACCCTTTCACATGTAAATCCCATCATTTGGGCCACCACATATATTATGTCGTTTGCTAGAGCTTCCAATTTTGAAGAGTCCAAAACTTTGTTGTACGTTAAAGGATAAACCTAAATGAAAGTATCAGTATTTCCTCCTTTTCACCAAATGCTTTCTCTACCCTTTCATAAGCAAATCCTATCATTTGAGCCACAATTAATCTCTCTTGTAAATGCTTACAATTTGGATAAGTCTAAAATTTTGCCATATGGTTAAGGGTAAACCAAATTCAGACTTCAAAATTCTGTGCTAGAGACAATTTCCTATGGTTCGGTACCAGTCTTGGTCAATGACCATTAGTCTCAAATTTAGATTTTGTAGAAAATTTCCCAGAAAGAATTTTTTGATTGTAGAATTATTGATTGGTGGACAGCCTTTCTTCCGACAACTTGTTAGGCCTGTCGTGTGTCTGGCTCTTAGACTTGTCACTTTTTTTTTCCCAAGAATGAATGTAATAATCACATTAGAGGGTTTGGAGGGTTTGGAGTAGGGGAGGAAAATGATTGATCCCACAAAGGGATTTCATGCAAACAGAAAATATTTGTTCCAAAGGGGATCAATTGGCATTCGAGGTCTGGAGTAAAATGCATGATGGGAAGTCATTCCGTAGACAGTTCAAGGAGAATTGATAATATGGTGCATACATTGTGGGAATTGCAGGTTTACTTGTGTGCATTAGTCTGATGAATGTTGGATGGTTTTTGTGGGATTTTTGGCATTGAACAAAAGTATACTTCAAGAAGATGTGTAGATCGTTAAGAGTGTGGAATTGTGATAATTATTGTGTTGAAAAACTTGTGTTTCTTTTCTTTCTTTTAAATTTTAGCTGCTTCATGGTTGATGAAATGTAACAGTTTGAAATTTGTCTGGAGATGGAGAAGTTTGATAGAATTGATTTTCCTGCAGGAATAAACTTTTGCTATGCCTAGGAGGCTTGGAAAGCTAAGCAATTCTAGACTATTAACGCTTTACCACACCACAAAATCTTAGATCTGTCCAAACTGAAGACATTTGCAGATGATACTTTGAGTGTAGGGTAGAAAATATTGTGGGAAAAGGAGAAAATGCTGGTTATAAACGTTTTCTCCTTTTCCCACATTGTTTTCAGAAGCCCTCTTCTCCAGTGCTGATAAAACTCAGGATTGTGTGGTAAAGGGTTAGCCACTTACTATTTACCCAAAAATGCAAGAATTTAGACTTGTCTATATTGAGGGCATTTTGCAGAGCACAGATTAAATGTGGTGCAAATGACGAAAACATGTCTTTGAAAGAGTAGAAAATGTTTTCTGGAAAAGGAGAAAATATGTGAATTAGTTAATTTTTGAACCAATGACAAAATTTTAAACAGGGTTCAAATTGAAAGCATTTGCAGACGACAAAATAAACGATCCCAGCATTTTTCCCTTCCCCACATTTTCAAAAGGCTTCTTCTTTAGGGTCATTAAAATTTGGGATTGTATTGTAATTGCTTTGAGCATTTTCTCCTGTTAACAAAATACTTTCAATAGCTTTTTTCCACAGGGTCATTTAACTCTTTAGCTGCTGAGGGCGACTCACTGACCTGTTGCGGACCGTGTAGATCAAGATCAGACTGCACAGAACATGCAGTCTGATCTTAGATCTACACTGTCCAAACAGGAGATATTCCCTAAACATATTTCTGAAACAGAAATATTAGGGCTTTTACTACTGAACTGAAAATTTCATGTTAGTTATTTAGCAGGATAAGGGTTAAACACAGAATTGTTTGATAAAGGGTTAACCCTATACCACACATCCCAACTTTGAACAACCTTTAGGAAAAAGGCTTTTGAAAGCATGATGAGTAAGGGTGAAAATGCTGGTTACCAGCAACTTCTCCTTTTCCCACCATGTTTTCAAGGAGAATCTTCTTTAGTGTCTTTAAAATGCGGAATTATGTGGTAAAAGGGTGAAATGAAGTTTATTATGTATGAAAATCTCAAAAAGTGTGGCAGAGAGTTAGCAACAGGATGAGACTGCACATTATATTCAGTCTGATCTTGGTGCACAATTTTTGCCTGGAATACATATATTGACTCTGGTAACCACACAATCCCAAGTTTTAATGACCCTGAAGAAGAAGGCTTCTGAAAACATAATGGAAATGCTGGTAACCAGCATTTTCTCCTTTTCCAGCAATGTTTTTCAGCCTATCAAAGATAGGCATTATCTTTTGAGTTTCATTTATCTTGTTATCTGCAAGTGCCTTCACTTTGTTTGGGTCCAAAATATTGTCTTTTGCTAGAGTTTATCAAACGACAAAATTTTAGACTGGTCCAATTTGTAAGCATTTGCAGATGACAGATCAAATGTGAATCAAATATTTAAATTAAATTTGGGAAGAGTAGAAAACATTATGGGAAAAGGAGAAAATGCTGGTTACCAGCATTTTCTTTTTTTCCCATAATGTTTTCAAAAGCTTTCTCTCTCAGGGTCGTTAAAAGTCGGGATTATGTGGTAAAGAGTTAAGATGCTTTCTGCAGGATAAGTGCAAAGTCTCAGAGTCAGACAATGTCAACAGGAATGGCTATTGACTTTTTTGTGTGTGTCTCAAATTAAAGACTTGTGTCAGGTTTTTATGACACATTATGTTCAGACAATATGATATTAGCTTCTGGCAAATTGTCTGTATTAAATCTTTACCAGGGAATCCTGAGTTTTAACAAACTGAAGGTAGAGGGCTTTTGAAAACATCGTGGGAAAGGAGAAAATGCTGGTAACCAGCATTTTCTCCATTTCCCACAATGTTTTCTTATTCTTTCTCAGATAACATTTTTGCATTTAAACCACATTTAATAAATCATCTGTAAATGCTTTTAAATTTTGACAGCCGAGCCCTGGTAGCTCAGTCGGTAGTATGCAGGACTTGAGAACACGGGGTCCAGGGTTCGATCCTTGGCTACGACCCTGGCTCGGCCAATTTCTTTCTGAGGATTGATGATAGTCACTGCGACAGGATTCATTCCTCTCCCACCGCTGACCATTGTTTCGACGATGATTATGTGCAAAAGCAGCCAGTGGCTTGGAAAGAAAATTGTGCTAAATACTGGTAAAAGAGACTCCAGGAACGCATGGATAGGTGCACTGGCTGCCGCAATATAACTGAAATAATGTTGAAAACGGCGTTAAACACCATACAATCAATCAATCATAAATATTGACAAGTCCAAAATTTTCTTGTGTGGTTAAGGCGTTAAAATTTAACCGTCAGCGTGGTAAAGTGTTAACTCAGAAAGCATGTGCAGACAACAAATCAAATTAAATGTAACTCCGATGATGGTATTCATCTTTAGAATGGTTGAAAACATTATGGGAAAAGGAGAAAATGCTGGTTACCACACTGGCTGCTTCATAGCCAACCAAAGTAGGCCCACAAAAACAAATTTAATTCTCAAATTATCTTGCATCCAAATTTTTAATGACCCCATGGAAAACGTTTCGAAAACATTGTGGGAAAAGAAGAAAATGCTGGTAGCCAGCATTTTCTCCATTTCCCACAATATTTTTTAGCATTTTGAAGAAAATTTTCTTATTTTTTTTTTGTAAAATTTAGTTTTACACCCCCCCAGCTAAGCCCCTGCTAACCAGTGTAGATTAAGATCAGGTACATTTTCATCCACTCTGTCTGCAGAAGCAGCTTTGTATTCCTTACACCCCAATTGTTTGAGTTGAACACCAAACAAACAAATTTATACTAATTATTTCTGGGCTGGCTCTAGATTTGACAGATTTTTAGGTTGGCTGTTGCAATTGGTGTAAATATTTAAAAAGGGTCATAAAACCCAGCCTCAGGGTCTATAAAAACCCTGCTGGGTGTATAATATTGTAATAAAACTTAATTAGGGGCATGTTTGAGGCTTTTGGGATGGCATTAACCCCTAAACTGATCCTGCATTCTGCAGCTTTTTATGCCTCTTTGTTAGACAAAGCTGTTTCATTTGTCAAAAAACTTTTATATAATTAACCAATTGCCATGTTGCCTTTGAAACACAACCTGTCATGTCCTTGCATCGTTTATAAGCAATTGGTCCTGGTTACTGTTCCAGAAAGAGTTTTCTTTCCTGCAAATATATCCCTTATATTTATTTTGTTCTGTATACAAAGTGAGAAAGATAAAAGCTATTGTTATGGGCAAGAAAGTATATTATCATTTTTATCATCACAATCTTCACAATTTTTTCCCGCAAAAAAACTGCAGATGGTAGTGAAACTTGGCACATGTAATCAGTATCAGGAGCACTACAAAGTTTTCGTTTAAAATAAACAGCAAACTGGTGGGTTGGCCATTGTCTTAATTTTGGGTAGATCAAGCTATGGGCCACCATGGATTCCTATAGAGGGTCTGTTTTCACCAATCATAATCTTTAGAGCCTTTTTAGCTTACCTAAGCACGGAGTGCTCATGGTGAGCTTTTGTGATCATGCTGTGTCTGTCATCCGTCATGTGTCATGCATCTTGTGATCAACTTTTACCTTGTGTACCCTCTGGAGGCCACATTTTTTGTCCGATAGTCATGAAACTTGGTCAGAATGTTTGTATTGATGATATCTTTGAGTTTGAAAATGGGTCATGTCAGGTCAAAAACTAGGTTACTAGGTCTAATCTTGGAAAAACCTTGTGTACACTAGAGGCCACATTTTTAGTCCAATACTCTGGAAACTTGGTCAGAATGTTTGATTGGTATCTCGGACGGGTTGAAAATGGGTCATGTGGGGTCTAAAACTAGGTGTACACTCTAGAGGCCACATTTTTAGTCCAGTACTCTCGAAACTTGGTCTGAATGTTTGTCTTGATGACATCCTGGACGAGTTAAAAAATGGGTCATGTCAGGTCGGAATTCTTTATTGATGATATGTCGAATGAGTTTGAAAATGGGTCATGTTTGGTAAAAAATTGGGTCATTAGTGCAAATCTTAGAAAAACTTTGTGTACACTCTAGAGGCCACATTATTAGTCCAATACTCTTGAAACATGGTCAGAATGTTTGTCTTGATAATATCTTAGATGAGTTTGGAATTGGGTCATATTGGGTTAAAAAAACTAGGTCACTAGATCAAATCTTAGGAAAACCTTGTGTACACACTAGAGGCTACATTTTTTGTCCGGTACTCTTTAAACTTGGTCTAAATGTTTGTCCTGGTGATATCTCAGAAAAGTTTGAAAATGGGTCATGTGGGGTCAAAAACTAGGTCACTAGGTTAAATATTTGAAAAACTTTGTGTGTGTTCTAAAGGCCACATTATTAGTCGAATACTCTTGAAAATTTGTCAGAATGGTTGTCTTGATGATATATCGGACAAGTTTGGAAATGGGTTACATCGGATCAAAAACTAGGACACTGGGTCAAATCTTTGAAGAAACATGTAAATGCTTTCAAGGGCACATTTTCAGTCCAATGCCCATGAAAGTTGGTCAGAATCTGTCTTAATGATATCTTGTAAGAGTTTGAAAATGGGTCACATCTGGTAAAAAACTAGGTCACCAGGTCAAATCTTAGAAAAACATTGTGTACACTCTAGAGGCCACATTTTGAGTCCAATACTTATGAAAGTTGGTCAGAATGTTCACCTTTATGATTCATCCAGTTTTGAAAATGGGTAACATCGCATCAAAAACTAGGTCACCAGGTCAAATCTTTGCAACACTTTGTGTATCCTTTAGAATATTTGTCATAATATCTCAGAAAAAGATAAGAAATGGGTAATTTATGGTCAAATGGCTCAGGTGAGCAACTTCAGGGTCATCATGGCCCTCTTGTTTGTTCTATTATAGACTTAGAAAGTATAACAACTTCTGAATGGCAAGACCATTCTGTCAGGGAACCCGTATTTTGAAAGCCATTCTGAGATGAAATTTTTATGGAACTGAAGACAAGGTTCACAAGTTTACATGATTGTTGGAATAGGGATACTTGTTCGAACAAGACTCAGTCTGCAATTGTTAACTCTTTCCTTACTGTTGATGACAACAGAAGCTTTTGTGGACAGTGTAGATCAAGATCAGACTGCACAGAACATGCAGCCTGATCTCTGATCAACAGTGTCCACTACTTTATTTTAGATTAAGGCCAGACGGTCTCTTCATCTTGCAGTGGAACTATATTCATATCCAATGAAAAAGTGTAAATTATTTACTTGGTAGTGAAAGAGTTAATCACAATTTCTTGACAAAAAAAAGTATACAAATAAAGACCAAATAAATATATGATTCCCACACAGTTTTGCCTGATCTGGAACACTGGAGACCCTCATAATTGGTATGCCATGGTGGTTGTTGTCTCAGCGAGGCTGACAGTGTAGATCAAAGACTCCTCTGCATTTTAAGCAGTCTCTGCCGCAAAGGCAAATAAATTTTTAAGAAGTGCCCAAAGGTTTAACCCTTTACCACACAATCCTGACTTTTAAGGACACTGAGAAAGAAAGCTGATGAAAACATAGTGGGAAAAGGAGACAATGCTGGTGACCAGCATTTTCTCCTTTTCCCACAATGTTTTCTACCCTTCCAAAAACAAATTTCAATTTTTGAGTCACATTTGTTTTGTCGTCTCCAAATGCTTTCAATTTGGACAAGTCTAAAATGTTGTTTGGTAAAGACTTAAAAGAAGAAAATTTTTGACTGAAACAACAATGACACGGCTCCAGATTTATAGCGGCTTTGCAGGTGAGTCTGATCTTCAGTTTTTGTGTGATACTGTAAGAAATGCAAGTCTTTTTCCTGAAGAAAAAGAAGTTCATTCTGTAATCTTTCACCAAACAATACAGCATTTTAATGACCCTGACAGATTAGGCTTTGGAAAACATTGTGGGAAAAGGAGAAAATACTGGTAACTACCATTGTTTACTCCTTTTTGAACAATATTTTCTATTCTCTAAGAGACAAATTCCAAAATTTGAACCAAATCATCCGAAATGTGTCATCTGCAAATGCTTTGGATTTGGACAGGTCCACAACTCTGTCACATGGTAAATATTGAACCCTTTGTGAGACTTACAATGAAATGGACAGTCAGTAACATTTAGTAAGATATTCATAATGTGAGGCCTTTTAGGTAAAAATATCTTTAAAGAAATATCGGACAGTGTAGATTCAAGATCAAACTGCACACTCTTTGTATTCTGATCCTGATTCTCACTTTCTGCAAAAGTAACTTGAGCTTTGCTCTGTGCTCTAATTGGGTTCAGGGTGAACAAAGAATGATCATTGATGTTTGTACTTTGTTATGATCAATTATTTAGTCCTTGCTATAAAATAGCCATTAATCCTCTGTTTGCAGAGATGAAAAATGCTCTGCTATTATCCAGTACCAGGTGAACTTTTGTTAGACATTCAGGAATTGAAAACATGTGGCTGTGCAAAAGTGAGTATTGGGTAGATGGCAGGATGGTGAGCATCGTATGAAAATGTTTTAAATCTAGGTTTTGGCCAGTGGACAATTTAGCTTGGATGTTGGCCTAGGACAACAATGTGGGGATGTTTTGGCCAGCTAAAATCATCAGGTAGGACCATTTGGCAAATTCAATATTTCCAAAACTTTTTCATACTGTATACTGAATGTCCATGCCAAATTGTCCTTGACCAAAACATCGGGGCAAATTGTCTTCTGGCCAAAATATTTTTGAGGGATTAGAAAGTTGAAACTCTGTAAGGAAAAATCCTGTGGGGGAAAAAGCATTACAGAAGCAAACAAAAAATGCAAAAATGATTGCCACCACAAGGATTCAATCCTTCATACTTCAAACCAAACTCACTGATTTTACAAACTGAGCTATTTGGGTAACTGTTAAACTTACATTGTACATAATTCTAAGTTCAAAATGTATTCCTCCTCTGATACGCAATAACAACTCTCGTTGCCTCTGAGAATTATTTAGAATGTTATGGAAAGTAGATCAATTGCTTCATTTTAAGTAATTGCTCCTTTTCCCACAATGTTTTAAAAAAGTAGTGTACATTAGGCATTATTTTAGCAAATATTTGTACATGAAAGGGTAAAGAGCAGGCTCAAAGGGTTTGTGATTATGCCTCTGTCACAAAATCCCATGTTTTATTGACTGAGGGGAAAAAGGTAACCAGCATTTTCTCCTTTTTCCACAATGTTTTCAACCCCATCTAAGACAACTATAACAATTTTTTACTTGTCACTTTTAAATAGTTGCATGCAAATGCTTTCAATTTGGACAAGTCTAAAGTTTTGTCATCTTGTTAACTCTTTACCAAACGACAAATTTTTGGACTTGACCAGATTCAAAGCATCTGCAGACAACAAATTAAATCTTGTTAATATGATGATTTCTGACTTTGATAGGGTAGAAAATATTGTGGAAAAAGCAGAAAATGCTAGTTACCAGTATTTTCTCCTTTTCCTTAAATGTTTTGTATAGGTTTCTTTCTCAGGGTCGTTAAAAGTCAGGATTGTGTGGTAAAGAGTTAAGAGTTAGAAGATGATGGATAGTATTATCATCATCCCCCCCCCCCCATGAAAATGTGTGCTCTTCTTAGATACTCAATATTCTGTGACATATGGGCTTTAATGATTATGGTCTGACACATCATGACAATCCATATGGTTACAGTAAGTGTTAATTAATTATCCCTTTACTACACAATGCCGACTTTTACTGACCCAGGAAAACAAGCCTTCTGAAAACATTCTTGGAAAAGAAGAAAATGCTGATAACCAGCATTTTCTCCTTTCCCCACAATGTTTTTTACCCTATCCAAGAAAAATTGCATCATTTTAGCCACTCTGAAATTGTCGTTTGCAAATGCTTTCAATTTAGACAAGGCTAAGATTGTGTCATCTGGTAAATGATTAACCCTTCAACCCTTTACAAAACAATCTCGTGTTTCAATCACCCTGAGATAAAAGGCTTATTGAAAAGATTGTGAGAAAAAGAGTAAAATGCTGATGACCAGCATTTTCTCCTTTTTCCACTATGTTTCCTATCCTTTTGATAGACAAAGTACAACATTTCAATTTCATTTTATTTGCAGTTTGCAAATACTCTCAATATGGATGAATCTAAAATTTTGTCATCTTATAAAGGGTTATGTATGAGAGGAACCATAGAGCTTTTAATTTTTCAATGATCCTATCAAATTGAAGTGCAGTGACTGTACTGATACTTTGGTACAGTATCTGTTACTCTCTGGATGTTACAGGGTAATAATGCCCTATACACAGTAACTTTGTATTTTTATCAGTGTGTTCTTGATGTGTTTGTAGTGCATTGCTAAGGCTTCTTCCATGCTCACTGCTCAAAGGTTTGGATATGGAACCGGGGACTGTGAATGTATTGCTGGGACATCGGCTTGAAATCATAATGGATCATTGGTGGGAATGGGTTCCGTTGTTGATGTGGTTCTTCTGATTATAATCGGTTCCTAATAAGTTTGCTGTCACATGCATGTTTCACAGCTAAACTTTGTGAAATCTATTTGAGCCGTGCTCTGGCAAAAGGGGGCTTAATGCATCTCCGTAATCCATCATACCAAGAAAGCCATCACATACTTATGGATCCATAATAGCCACTTTTTTTAACAACCGACTCAATCATGAGGTAGACTGATCCTTTGACATACAGAAAATTGACCAATAGCGAAAAGTTTCGACCCAGGTCAGCCTGCGCGGACTGCGCAGGCTGACCTGGGTCGAAACTTTTCGCAGATGCATTAAGCCCCCTTTTCACAGAGCGTGACTGAAAATAACTTCTTTTGTAGTGTATTAGTTCTTTTTGTAAAATCTGAAGTAAATCTATTTCCATACTTTGGGTTTTCTTTTAGTGACAGGTTGATCACATAACTGTTGACTCGATTGTCAGGCATGGAATCCATATTGGGCAAATAGGCACACTCAATTTAAAAAGCAAGAAGGGTGTCATGCGCATATGAAACACGGAGACAGCTTGCATACCGCTCGTCAGTTTCATGCCGATGATTGATTGTGACAAAGTTTGATCGAGTATGTGAATCAGGAGCTTTTAGCAGGCCATTTATCGATAGCACCAGGTCATCGATGCACCACTAGTATTCACCAACTATTTTGAAGAGCATTCTTAGTCTATTTCTCAAAAGTTTTCTTTTGAAAGCAACACAACTTCTGATTGGCTAAATCATGAAGTTAATTACTTTCTAAATCTAGAATGAGATGCAGATTGAAATTAGGAATGGTTAGTGAATATGGGCCAAAAATCTGAAGATAGATTCAAGTGCTGCCTGGGCTGTTCTTGTCATTCTTGAGTCTCCTAGAAGAAGCTCTGAAAAGCCTCAGCCTTAAAGTGGCAAAACTCAAGACTAGAATAAGTGAACTGTCACTGAGAAGTGACTGAAAGTGTAGAAAGTGGTGAAAAATGCAGTTGAATGGGAAAAAAAGTCTTGTTATTGATTGTATGACTTATTTTTGTTTTATCAGCAGCTCCTTAATTGGTGTCCGTGGTTGTGGGGTAGAGTGTTGGCCTTGTAATCAGAAGGTCCGGAGTTCAATACCTGGGAGTGGGTGTCAATTTTTGGGTTGTTCATTAGCCCAAACATTGTGTGCTCTCTAGAGGCTACATTTTCAGTCAAGTGAAACTTGGTCAGACTATTTGTGTTGATAAAATCACAGACACTTAAGTTCGAAATTGTGTCATGTCAAGTCAAAAAGTAGGTCACTGTGCCAGATCTTAGAAAAACCTAAAGTGTACTCTAGAGGCCAAATTTTCAGCTCAATACTCATGAAACTTGGTCAGCATGTTTGTCTTGATAAAATTTCGGACAGGTTCAGAGTAAGATCATATTGGGTCAAAAAGTAGGTCACTGGACTAAATCTTAGAAAAACCTTGTGTACACTCTAGAGGCCACACTTTCAGCCAAATAGACATGAAACTTGGTAAGAATGTATGTCTTAATGATATCTCAGACATGTTTGAAATTGGGTCATATCAGGTCAAAAAGTAGGTCACTGAGCCAAGTTCTAGAAAAACCTTATGTGCATTTTAGAAGCTACATTTTCAATCCAATACCCATGAAACTTGATCAAAATCTTTGTTTTGATGAAATCTCTGATCAGTTTGAAATTTGGACATGTCAGATCAAAAGTAGGTCACTGAGCCATATCTTAGAAAAACATGGTGTGCACTCTAGAGGCCACATTTTCAGCCCGATAGTTATGGAACATTTTCAGAATGTTTGTTGTGATGATATCTCAGACCAATTTGAAATTTAGTTATGTCAAGTCAAAAAGTAGGTCATTTTGGACAGAACTTTGAACAACCTTATGTGCACTCTAGAGGCAAAATATTCAGTCTGATACTAATGAAACTTGGTCAGAAAGGTTGTCTTGATGATATCCCAGACAAGTTTGAAATTGGGTCACAACAGATCAAAACAAGGTCACTGGGACAATAATCTTCAAAAAATCTTATATGCGTTCTAGAGGCCATATTTTCAGTGTGATTCTTATAAAAATTGATCATAAAGGTTTGTACAAGTCTGAAATTGGGTCATGTGAGATCAAAAAGGAGGTCATTTGGACAAATCTTAGAAAACCATGTTTGCAATCTAGGGGCCACAATTTCAGGTTAATACTCATAAAGCAGTGTCAGAATATTTGTCTTGATGATACCTCTGACAAATCCGAAACTGGATCGCATCAGGTCAAAATGTAGATCACTTGGACAAGTCTTGGAAAATCCCTGAGTGCTCTCTAGAGGCCACATTTTCAGCGTGATACTCAAGAAACATTGCAGAATGGTTGTCTTTATGGTATCTCAGACAAGTTAAAAAAATAGGCCAAGTCTGTCAAAAAGTAGGTCACTTACACTCATGTATTTAATGTCATCAGGATCTCTTCAAGTTTAACAATCCTAGATGAATTTACTCAGTTGAGCGCTTTAGGGCAAGTGGCCCTCTTGTCACTCTGAAGAACAAGGCTATTGAAAACACTGTGCTGATAATTAGCATTTTCTCCTTTTCCCAAAATGCTTTCTACCCTTTCAAAGAGAAACCACATCAAAAGGCAGTATTTTTTTCCTTTGCCCTAATGTTGTCTACCGTGATCAGAGAACTTTATTTCGAATTTGTCATCTGCAGATAACTTGAATATAGAAGAGTCTAAGATTTGTTGTTTGGGAAAAGGTAAATGAAAATACAGGGATAGATCACCATCACCCTGCCTAGTGATAATTGTGGAAGGAGAAGACAAACCTGATATTCTTCTGGGGAGAAGATTTTTTTTTGTCTACTACCTTCCCTGAGACTGACAAATCAAGAGCTACCATACTGGAAATAATAGTGCCGTGTCCCAGTGATTTTATCTCTGGTGTGAGGACAATATTGGTACCCTGTGTTGCAAATCTTCTATCCAGTTAGTTACATGGAACCATGATTAATTTCTTGGATTAATTACAATCCCCAGAAATGAATCCTTTGCCAGACATTATCTTGTGTTTTCACAACAAGAGGTAGAAGGCTAAATGTAAATATAGTTAGAAAGAAATTATGCTCATAACCAGGATTAACACTCCTTTTTCAATAATATTTCCTGCAAGTTCAAATACATAACCAATTGTGTGAGCTGCATTTATTTATTTGTAAATGCTTTAATTATAAATATTTTAACTCTTTACCACACAATGACGACTTTTACCGACCCTGACAAAGAAGCCTTTTGAAAAGATTGTGGGAAAAGGAGAAAATGCTGGTAACCAGCATTTTGTCCTTTTCCCACAAAGTTTTCTACTCTATCAAAGAAAAATTGCATCATTCAAGCCACTATGAAATTGTCATCTGCAAATGCTTTCAATTTGGATAGGTCTAAAATTTTGCAGTGTGGTAAAGGGTTAACAATTTCCAGTGGACATATTAAATGTGAATCAAAAACTTAAATTTCTCTGGAAGTGTTGAAAACATTGTGGGAATAGGAGAAAACACTGGTTACCAGGATTTTCCCACAATGTTTTCCAAAGCCCAAAGGGTCATTAAAATGGCATGGTACAGGGTTAATATGTTGGAAAGCTTCCAGTTGCTTGGAAAATGTTGTGCATAGTATTAACAAAAAAGAAACTCGAGGAAGTCTTAATGGTAGGTACACTGGCCACACTGATAGGTTTGAGATCTATTGAAAATGGTGAGATACATGTAACAAAATAAAGTTATGCCTGCGTGGGAACAGAATAACCCTATACCACACAATTTTGAGTTTAGCGATCCTGAGAGATGAGGCTTTTGAAAACTATGAGCAAAGAGGAGAAAATGCTGCTAACCTGTATTTTCTCCTTTTCCCTCAATGTTTCCTGCAATTTGAAAGACTGTTTCATGTTCTGAACAGCACATAATTTGTCTCATGCAAATGTTTTTCATTTTGAACAAGGCTAAAATTTTGTCATCTGGTAAAGAGTTAATGGGACATGAGAACATAGTGGCAACATTTTCAATTTATTTTAAATGGAAAAAAATCAGGTTTTGGATATATAACACCATGTAGACCATTTTATTGGCTGCAGTAATAAATAAAATGCTCATTTTGTGGAGAAAATTAAGATACAGCTGAAGGTCTGTAGACTGTATTGATTCACTTCTGTTCCCTCGAGAGTCTCTCCAGTCAAGAATTTATTCTGGAATTGTAGAGTATGCAAAGCTCATGTTCATAGGATAGAGTAGCTGTTACAATAGTTAGGCTAAGAATGCAGTAAATTGTTCAGAATCGCCCTAGGTCTGTAGTCACCAACTATTCTTAAAAACATTCTTAGTCTTAATCTGCAAGATTTTCTTAATTTGAAAGTAACACAACTTCTGATTGGTTAAACCAAATGGTTTAACCAATCAAGTTGTGTTACTTTCAAATTAAGATAATCTTGAACTATTAGACTAAGACCATTATTAAGAGTGGTTGGTGAATGCAGACCCTGATCTTGCTCTGCACTACCCTTTCGAATAGTTATAGTTGTAACTAGGGCTTAAATTGGGGTTGAGGGGTAAATGGTTGAGCTAAATTGGTTGGTTGACCTTAAAGCCTTGATTTTATTGTATGTGCTTTGAATTCTGGTAATTGAAAAGTGATAGAGGAAAAATTGGTTTTACCCTTTACCAAACTGTCTCATGTTTTAATGATGCTGAAGAAGGCTTTTGAAAATGTTGTGGATAAACAGGTAGACATACAGTAATGGGTTATAGGGTATCACTTGAAAAATATTAGTGTTAGCAATGCTTGTATATCATGTCGGAAATTTGCTGCAAATAGGCTTGCAGGGGCCAAGAGAATAAATTTGTCCACATTTTTGACAAATCCAAAAAAATGCACTCTCTCTTATTTGGTGCTCTAAGACAACAAAATTTTACACTTGTCCATTTAAAGTACATTTGCAGATGACAAATTGATTGTTGCGCAATTGATGAGAATTCCTTTTCAAGAAAGGGTAAAAAGCTATTGTGGAAAAAGGAAAAAAATGCTGGGTATCAACATTTAAGTTTTCTTCTTTTCCCAGAATGTTTTCAAAAGTGTTCTTTCTCGGGGTCACAAAAGGGGATCCAGTGGTAAAGGATGGACTTAACACTTTCCCACACGGTAAAATTTTAGACTGGTCCAATTTGAAGGTGTTCGCAGATGACAAATTGATTGTGGCTCAAATAATAAAATTCTTCTTAAACATTGTAGAAAACATTGTGGGAAAAGGAGAAAATGCTGGTTATCAGCATTTTCTCCTTTGCCCACAATGTTTTCAAAAGCCTTTTTCGTCAGGGTCATTAAAAATTGGGATTGTGTGGTAAAGAGTTAAATATTTTGTGCACTCCTATTTAAAAGAGTGTAGAATTTCTATATTAGGTAATGGATTGAACTTTACTTGGCCCTCCAGACTGGGAGAACCAATAATAACCAGCACCAGACATGCAATTCGTCTCCACACTAAATATAGCCTGTTGTTTTCTGTCTGCAGAAATTAATTTTTTGTCTCATAGAATTTCTGATAATACTTTACCTGAGATCCATTGCTTCAATCTCTGCAATTCCTAGGATTTGTAATGTTTTACAAGATGCCAGATTTTTAAACTTACCCATTTTTGAAGCATTTGCATAAAATGATGATTTATTAATCATGGCTTGAATGATATGGCTTGAATAAAATGATATATCTGTGAAAGAGTAGGAAATATGGGAAAAGGAGACAATGCAAGTTGCAGGCATTGTCTCCTTTTCCAATAATGTTTCCTAGTAGTCAGTTTTTTACCTCATTGGAGAGGTCATCAGACCTCTCCAACAGTGGTGAGTTTAAAAGGCAGACTGCCACAGAATTTGCTGTCTAAATCCATTTTTCTTGCGAAATTGTACTGACACACAGTCTGTTTCGTCATGGTTTTGTAAATAAAGCAAAATCAAAAAACCAAAACAGGAAATAGACGTGGTTTATTTTTATGTGACGAATTTCAGAAAATATTTGTTATATTAATTTGCCATGGCTGCAAATGACCTCTCAAATAATTGTAATTTTTCATTAAGCAAATAAATCTAAGCAGAAGAAAAAATAAGAAGAATTTTGTTAAAAAAAAAAAAGAGAAAGAAGACCGCTGGACAAGATCATGCGACTTGAAAACGCGACAAGAAGGTCAAATGAGCGTCATGTAAAGCATATGAGGTTTCTAAGCGGCGGCTTTTTTACTTGTTTGTTTACATGTACCAAAATGTATTGAAATTAAAAGCCAATAAACTATTGGAAAACATTGATGCTGACCTCTCCTGGCTTCTTTTGTAAAGAAGCCAACTTGTGGTTGTTATACTGCAGGATTCTCTGGTAAAGGCTTAACTCTTTACGGAATGACAAAATTATAGACTGGTCCAAATTTAAAGCATTTGCAGACAACAAAATAAATGTGACTGAAAAATTGAAATTCGGTTTGGGAAGGGTAGAAAACATTGTTGGAAAAGGAGAAAATGCTGGTTATCAGAATTTTCTCCAATGTTTTCAAAAGATTTCTTTCTCAGTGTCGTTAAAGTTCGGGATTGTGTGGTAAACAGTTAAATTATGAAAGGATGCTTTGATACAACATACAAAATAAGTTGCTAGCAGTATCTAGATGATGTTTGGTGTTTAATGCCCTTTTCAATGAATTTGAAGCTACATGTAAATGTCATGGACCTGAGCATCCTATAATCCACCCTTTCCAAGCCACTTGGGCACCTTCAAATGTAAACAAAGCAATAACTATGTCATGAGACACTATCTCCCAAGGAGTTGAAATGGTATAGGCATTTGAAAGTCTTATTAAAATTTTGTGCTTTGTAGGTCAGTTCTGGGCTTTCAAAGGGGTCCTGCATGGTTCAGTGGTAAAGAGTAGGACTCGTGACCTGGAGGCCCCAGGTTCTAGCCTCACTGGATCCACTGGGTCTTTCGTGGGAGTGTTCTTGGGCAAGACACTTCAGAGCCCTAGCTCAGTACTGGTGGAACCTAGAAAATAGATGAATTTGTAAGCTGTTGCCATGATGTAGCAGAAAAATTGATGAAAACGGCGTAAAACACCATTCAATCAATCAATCTAGGCTTTCAAATGGTAATATTACAGGTGTGATCTACTATTTTCAAATATTTGGCTAAATTAGTTTTGTAAGCAGTGATGAGGGTTTTTAGCTCCACTGGCCGAAGGCCAGCGGGCTTATGTCATGGCCCGTTGTCTGTTGTGCATCCGTGCATGCGTGCGTGCGTCCGTCCGTCCGTCAGTCCGTGTGTTAACTTTTATTTTAACCATCTTCTTCTCTGAAACTACCCAGCCAGTTTTGATGAAATTTCACAGAAATGATCCTGCCATGGTCCTCTTCAGAATTTCTTGAAAGAATTTAATTCCTTCAAAAACTCTGGTTGCCATGGCAACAAAACTTAAAAATATTGGAAATCTTTGAAAATCTTCTTGTCTGAAACCATAAGGCCTAGGGCTACCCAATTTGGCATGTAGCTTTATCTAGTAGACCTCTATCAAGTTTCTTCAAATTATAGCCCTGGGGTCAAATTTGACCCCGCCCCGGGGGTCACAAGTTTTACATAGGCTTATATAGAGAAAACTTTAGAAATCTTCCTGTACCTAGCCATAAGGCCTAGGGTTACCAAATTTTGCATGTGGCTTTATCTAGTGGGCCACTACCAAGAGTGCCCAACTTATAGCCCCGGGGTCAAATTTGACCTCACCCCGGGGGATCACAAGTTTTACATAGGCTTATATAGAGAAAACTTTAGAAATCTCCCTGTACCTAGCCATAAGGCCTAGGGTTACCAAATTTTGCATGTGGCTTTATCTAGTGGGCCTTTACCAAGAGTGCCCAACTTATAGCCCTGGGGTCAAAATTGGCCCAGCCCCAGGGGTCACAATTTTTATATGGGCTTATATAGACAAAACTTTAGAAATCTCCCTGTACTCAGTCATAAAGCCTAGGGTTACCAAACTTAACATGTAGCTTTATCTAGTGGGCGTCTACCAAGAGCACCCAAATTATAGCCCTAGGGTCAAATTTGACCCCACCCCAGGGGTCAGAAGTTTTACATGGGCTTACATAGTGAAATCTTTAGAAATTTTCTTGTTACTTACCATAAGAACTTGGGCTACCAATTTTAGTCCTGTCTCAGGGGTCTTACGTTCAAAACCAATTGGTCAAGTATTGTAATGTTTGTCATGTAGGGATTATATGTATTAGCCAGTAGAGCGATACAGGGCCAGCATGGCCCTCTTGTTTTTAACCCTTTACCACACAATCCTGAGTATTAAGGACTTTGAAGGAGAAGGCTTTTGAAAACATGGGAAAAGAAGAAAATGCTGGTAACCAGCATTTTCTCCTTTTCCCACTGTTTTCTACCATATCAAAGACAAAAAAATCATAAAATGAGCTACGGTTATTTTGTCATCTGCAATTGCTTTCAATTTGGTCATATCCAAATTTTTGTCACTTGGTAAAGAGTTAATAGCTGAAGATTTCAAATGGTTAGATAGTAATTTGTTTATTATGTTAATTTTAGGCTGTCTCCAATAGGAAAGCAATTTGGAAGTTTAGCCTTTTACTGAAATGATCCCATGTTTTTTTTATGCCCCAGAGTTAAAAGGTTTGTGAATTCATTGTTGTAAAGTAGAACAATGCAGGGAAAACACACCCCATCCTCCCTACCACTGAATTTTCTTGCTTTGCCACTATGTGTTTTACTGTATGGGTGACAAAAATTTTTAATTTCAAGTCCCATTAGTTTTAACATGTCGGTAAATGCTTTCCATATAGATGAGTTTTAGATTTTGTCCCCACTTAAAGGGTTAACTCTTTACCACACAGCAAAATTTTAGACACGTCTAAATTGAAAGCATTTGCAGACAAAAAAGTGTTATTATTTGACTCGAAATTTGAAATTTGCTTTTGGAAGGGTTAAAAAAAAATTATAGTGGGAATTGGAGAAAAATGCTGGTTACCAGTATTCTATCCTTTTTCGATAAATGTTTTCATCCCCTTAAAGTAACAAGATTCCAATTTTTTTGTCACATGTATTTTGTTGTGTGCATAATTAATGCTTTCAGTTTTGACAAGTCGGAAATTTTGTCATTTGGCTAAGAGTAAATCAAAAGCCTCAAAGTATGCCCTACAAGTCGAGGAAAGGTTTGCTTTTAGATAAAAATCGATCTGTCTCCAGCCACAGATTTTGAATTAAATTTGACTTTTTTCACCCCCTTGTCTCTTTCCTTTGCGACTAAATTTAGGGCCTTGCCATTTTGAAAACATTTGTAAATTACATCTTTCAGACAGGTCGTGATATAGTGTTTTCTTTCATAAGGTGAAAAACATTCTGGGAAAAGGAGAAAATGCTTCCTGTATGGGCAGGCTTTTAAAAAAACTGGATTGATTGGTAAAAGATTAACATGTGAGAATACAGTTACATTGGAAAGATGCTCTTACAGGCTCTGTGCAGGTTGATCTTGATCCACATTGTTGTAAAAATACTTGAAATTGTGCTCATGAATTTTTGTTTCAGAAATTCTACTCTGCAAAAATGTTGGTTGTGCTCAGGAATCTACATGTTAGAAAAATTGGAAATTTTTAAAACTTTAATTGGGCAAGTTGATAGTATTCAAAATTAGGAAAGATTTTCTAGGCAAAAAAAGTAAAGACAGGATGAAGGTGTAGAGTATATTTTTTAATTTCATTGAAGAGGCGTGATTTAATTTCAATTTAACCTTTACCACACAAGCCCAGAGTTGTAATGACCTTCTCAAAGGGAAGTTTTGAAAACACTGTAGGAGAAGAAAAAAATGCAGGTAACCAGCATTTTCTCCTTTGGTCACAATGTTTTCTGCCAGTTGAAAGACAATTCCTGCTATTTGAGTCATGATTAACTTGTTGTCTACAAATGCTTTACACTTGAACTAGTTTAAAAAATTTGTTGTGTGGTTAAGAGTTAAAATACAATATCAGACCCGAGTTCAACGATTTCAATTGTGTTTGAGGTGAATGAATGAATGAGAATTTGAATGCAGGGATGTTTACTATGAGGAAAAAATAGTTAAATTTTGGTATCTTATCCTATGACCTTTTTTGAACTTGGAAAATTAAGCATTATGGTAAATTTACTGTAAGATTGTGGACACATGATTTGAATGCTCATATTCTGCAAACTTATCTTATTCTGTCTAAAAGACAACCCTTTACCACACAATGCCGACTTTTGACGACCCTGAGAAAGAAAGGTTTTGAAAACATTGTAGGAAAAGGAGAAAATGCTGGTAACCAGCATTTTCTCCTTTTCCCACAGTGTTTTCTACCTTTCCTAAAACAAATTTCAATTTTTGAATCGCATTTATTTTGTCGTCTGCAAATGCTTTCAATTTGGATGAGTCTAAAATTTTGTTGTTTTGTAAAGAGTTAATTGATATTTAAGCCATGCTCTGGTAAAAGGGGATTTAATTCGTCTCTGTGTAAGCCATTACCTAATTATGCATCTGTAAAATCAATTTTGTCAAACAACCAACTAAAGCATGAAGTAGAATGGTCCTTTGATAGGCAGAAAATAAAAAAATAGCAAAAAGTATAGACCCAGGTCAGCGTACGTGGATACTTATTGCAGATGCATTGAACCCCCTTTTCGCACAGAATGGCTCATTTGTGCCATATTCAAAGGATAAATGGTGATATCATAAAAAGTCGGATGACTTAAAAAAAAATGTCATTCATTTGTACAGAAAAATCATGTCTATTTAGAGTTTGGGTCCATCAAATTTTAATGACATCTTAGATAGTTGTCTTGACAATTCTGGATGTGAAAATGAGAAAAAATGACAATTCCTGCTGAAAAAAACGTCATTTCTCTCGGCTAAAAGATGAGAACCGTTGCTATGAGAGGAAATAATTTAACCATTCAGTATCAAGTGTTTATATTCAATACTGTCTTGGAGTTCCAGGGATTAAATTATTTTCTGTGGATTGTCTATTTGAACAGATCTATAACTGAAAACCAAAGTTTGAGGGGGTGGGGATGGATGGAATAATTGTTCCCCATGCATTATAATTCATTTCAGTAATTAGTCTAAATTCAGAGACAACCCATTTGATTGGCTGAGACATTCTGTCTCAGCCAATCAGATAGGTAGTCTCTGAATTGAGAATTATACTTGAGATTATTCCTGGGGGTAATAAAACTGTATCAATTGCTGAACAATGATTTATTATACCAGCACAGGTGTAGTGTGTCCAGCTTAATTTGATTATAATTGACAATGTGGATATCCAATTTGGACAGACTTGTTTGAGGATGGAATTGTAACTGAAATCATCCTCTCATGTATTCAGGATGTGTATTTTGTAAAATGAAGGATGCTATTTTTGGATGCATGGGAGGTCAACCAAATAATACTGGAGAGGTCAGGGTCGAAAGCCAGAGTTCAGAACAGACATCTTTGTTCAGTGACCAATACAACGGTGATGATAGTAATGGATTTAGAAGAAGTGAAGTTCGCCAACCTGTATATCAGAGGTCAAGGTCAAAGTCTTCTTCACCTCCGAAGGCAAGGTCAAGAATTACTTCAAGGTCATGGTCAAAGAGGGACCAAGGTCAATCAAAATTTTATCTAGAAACCATTCCAAAAGGTTCTCAGCAGCAGAGACAGACATCTTCCAGACATATATCATATCAGAAAAATGTAGGTCGTCACCATGGAGACTATTTAAACAGAGAACATGTTCATGGGTATCATTGTGACTTATGTGAAAGACAGTATAAAAGAGATCTGTTAAAAAGACAAAGTTCAAAATTACCTCTTTTGGAATATACTTACTCCCCTACAGATGGAAAACCTATCCGAGGAATTTTAAAGAAGCCCAGATATGTTCGCACTCCTAGATTGGATGAACTTGTTATCATTGAGGTATGGTTTAAAACACAGGTTGACAAATGCGAAAATTACTTTGTAAAATGGGAAAATTTCATTTTTCCATGCTCACAGTGATAAATATGATTTTACCTTCATATAAATGAAGCATAACATCCAACTGAGGATGCTTCCTTCCTCTTTTCTGTTTTAGTGTATTAGGCCAGACATATTCTGCATAACTTTCAGAGCTCTGTAACTCAGAGACTTTAAGAAATCCTTGTAAAATATCTAACCCTTTGTCACACAATTATGTCTGTTTATTCTTTACCATACAGCAAAATTTTGTATTCAACCAAATTAAAAGCATCAGAAGACAGCAAATTAAATGTATCTTAACCCTTCACCAGACGACAAAATGTTAGACTTGTCCAAATTCAAAGCATTTGCAGACGACAATTTCAGTGTGGCTCAAATGGTGCAATATTTCTTTAATAGGTTAGAAAACATTGTGGGAAAAGGAGAAAATGCTGGTTACCAGCATTTTCTCCTTTTCCTACAATGTTTTCAAAAGGCTCCTTTCCCAGGGTCGTTAAAAGTGGGCACTGTGCGGTAAAGGGTTAAATGATGACTTCTGTCTTTGATAGGGTAGAAAACATCGCTGGAAAAGGAGAAAATGCTGTTATCCTTTTCCCACAGTGTTTTCAAAAGCCATCTCTTTCAGGGTCATTTAAACTCGGGATTATGTGGTAAAAACTCAATAACCCCAACATAGAAGGCTTTTGAAAATATTGTGGGAAAAGGAAAAAATGCTGGTAACTGGCATTTTCTCCATTTTCCACTATGTTTTTTAGCTCACCTGAGCATGAAGTGCTCAAGGTGAGCTTTTGTGATCGTGCTGTGTCCGTCGTGCGACGTGTGTCGTCAACTTTTACCTTGTGTACTCTCTACAGGCCACATTTTCAGTCCAATACTCCTGAAACTTGGTCAGAATGTTTGTCTTGATGATATCTCGGATGAGTTAGAAAATGGGTCATGTCGGGTCAAAAACTAGGTCACTAGGTCAAATCTTAGAAAAACCTTGTGTACACTCTAGAGGCCACATTTTCAGTCCAATAGTCATAAAAACTTGGTCAGAATGTTTGTCTTGATAATGTCTCGGATGAGTTCGAAAATGGGTCATGTCAGGTCAAAAACTAGGTCACTATGTCAAATCTTTGAAAAACTTTGTGTACACTCTAGAGGCTACATTTTCAGTCCAAAACTCTTGAAAGTTAGTCAGAATGATTGTCTTGATGACATCTCGGATGAGTTCAAAAACTAGGTCACTAGGTCAAATCTTAGAAAAACTTTATGTACGCTCTAGAGGCCACATTTTCAGTCAAAAACTCTTGAAAGGTGGTCAGAATGTTTGTTTTGATGACATCTCGAATGATTTCAAAAATGGGTAATGTCAGGTCAAAAACTAGGTCACTAGGTCAAATCTTAGAAAAACATTGTGTACGCTGTAGAGGCCACATTTTCAAACCAAAACTCTTGAAGATTGGTCAGAATGTTTTTTTTTTATGACATCTCAGAGGAGTTCGAAAATGGGTCATGATGGATCAAAAACTAGGTCACTAGGTCAAATCTTAGAAAAACCATGTGTACGTTCTAGAGGCCACATTTTCAGTCCGATAGTCATGAAACTTGGTCAGAATATTTGTCTTGATGATATCTCGGACGAGTTCGAAAATCGGTCATGTGGGGTCGAAAACTAGGTCACTAGGTCAAATCTTAGAAAAACCTTGTGTACGCTCTAAAGGCCACATTTTCAGTCCGATACTCATGGAACGTGGTCAGAATGTTTGTCTTGATGACATCTCAGACGAGTTCGAAAATGGGTCATGTTGGGTCAAAAACTAGGTCACTAGGTCAAATCTGTAAAAAACCTTGTATACGCTCTAGAGGCCACAGTTTCAGTCCAAAACTCTGGAAAGTTGGTCAGAATGTTTGTCTTGATGACATCGTGGATTAGTTCGAAAATGGGTCATATCAGGTCAGAAACTAGGTCACTAGATCAAATCTTAGAAAAACCTTGTGTACGCTCTAGAGGCTACATTTTCAGTCCACAACTCTTGAAAGTTGGTCGGAATGTTTGTTTTGATGATATCTACAATGGGAAAATGGGCTATGTTTGGCTAAAAAGTAGGTCACTGAGAGAAACTCTAGAAAAAGCTTGTGTACAAGTTAGAGGCCAAATTTTCGATCCAATAATCATGAAAGCTTGATAGAATGTTTGTCATGATATCTCGAAAGAGATTAAAAATGGGTCATGTTTGGTCAAAAGACACAGGTGAGCAACTTCGGGCCATCATGGCCCTCTTGTTTTTTTTCTACTTTTTACCTGAGAAATCCCATCATTGCAGCCCAATTCAGTTTATTAGCAAATGCTTTTGAATTGGTCCAGTCCGAAATTTTATAATGTGTTCAAAAATGGCTGCAGCAGTTAAAAAGTAAACATGGATGTAGGTACTTGGGTAAAAACAAAGTATGGTCACATACCTTGAGAATCACGGTCAGTTGGTAGGAAAATTATGTTTTGTGACATGCTCAAAAACAATTTTGAAAAAGGAGAAAGTGCTAGTTATAAGCATTTTCTCCTCCCACAATTTTTTCTGAGGGCTTCTTTGTCGGAGTTGTTAAAACATGGGATTATATCGTAAAGGGTAAATTGCTTCAAAATTGTTGGGCAGTTCTTAGGCTAATTTCGCTAAAAATGACAGTATTTAGTGTGTGTATTCTAGTTCTGATTCAAAATAACCGACAGGAGCTGAGCTGTTCCTGCATTTAAAACATTTAGAATCTTAATAATGGAGGATATACAGTATGAACCTACATGTAACTAAAGTTAACATTTTTAGGTCACCTGATCATGATGTGCTCAAGATGAGCTTTTGGGATCATGCTGGGTCTGTTGTGCATCGTCAACTTTTACTTGTGTAGGCTGTTGAGGCTACATTTTCAGTCTGATTCACATGAAGATTGGTCAGAATATTTGTCTTGATAATGTCTCAGATGATTTAGAAAATGGGTCACGTCAGGTCAAAAACAAGGTCACCAGGTCAAATCTTAGAACCTTGTGTACTCTCTAGGCCACATTTTGTGTTCAAAACTCTTGAAAGTTTGTCAGAATGTTTGTCTTGATGGTATCTTGGACAAGTTTGAAAATGGGTTATCTTGGTTCAAAAACTAGGTCACTAGGTAAAATCTTGATGATGAATAAGATGAGATTGAAAATGGGTCACATTGGGTAAAAAACTAGGTCACCATGTCTATCCTTGTGTGCACTCTAAAGGCCACATTTTCTGTCCAATACTCTTGAAAGGTGGTTAGAATCTTTGTTTTTATAATATCTACAATAAGAAAATGGGCTCTGTTGGGCTAAAAAGTATGTCTCTGAGACAAATTCTAGAAAAAGCCTGTGTACATGCTAGAGGTCAAATTTTCAGTCCAGTGCTTACAAAAGCTTTTTAGAATGTTTGACATAGCATCTGGGGAGTCAGATTGAAAATGGGTCATGTTTGGTCAAAAGGCTCAGGTGAGCGACTTCAAGGGTATCATGGCCCTCTTGTTAGTTTATAGGTAATGATACTGCTGCTAGAATATCTAAACTATTGGTTGAGTGTATTCATAAGTCTTCTGGAAAGAAAATGTTCAGTATTAAGTCATTATGGGATATTTATAATTTTACGGTTTAGCTCATAATTACAATCTGAAAATTTCTCATGAAGCAAGGTTTGTATCATTCTATTTTTTCTTTCAAACTTTGGCATATTCATGTGGGAGAAACAAAATGTTTTTTTCTGCTGCAAAATATCTGGAAATCTTTCCGTCAAAAATCGGTCAGCATTTATTGATATTTGATGAGAAAGATTCTTTAACCCCTTAGGCTACTAAGCGTGACTCAGTGACCTTTTGCGGACAGTGTAGATCAAGATCAGACTGCACAGAATGTGCAGTCTGATCTTGGATCTACACTGTCTGATGAGGATATATTTTTCCTCCAAAAAATAATTCTGAAATAGCAACATTTGGGATTTTACCATCGACTTGAAAGTTTGATGTTAGTTATTTAGCAGGATAAGTGTTAGTAGACCGTTCTAGATATTTATTGGCATCATTTTGTCATTCATAAACTGTGACCTTTTTTGGCCTGGGCTTGTTTTCTCAATGAAAATAGATTGCAATGCAAGCTTCTAATGGTTTACTGTCTGTCTAAGCCAGTTACAATAATGGCACATTTATCTGAAAGGCAGTGGAGCAATACAAGGCCATTTTGGCTCTCTTATTCTTTCACAGTTACAGAAAATTGCCATTTCTCTAGCCTCTCTACCAGTTATTACAAAATGCTGTACTTTGCCATATTGTTTAACCCTTTACCACACGATCCTGACTTTTAACAACCCTGCGAAAGAAAGCTTTTGAAAACATTGTGAGAAAAGGTGAAAATGCTGGTAACCAGCATTTTCTCCTTTTTCCACAATGTTTTCTACCCTTCCCAAAACAAATTTGAATATTTGAATCCAATTTATTTTGTCATCTGTAATTGCTTTCGATTTGGTCAAGTCAAAAATTTTGTTGTTTGGTAAGGAGTTAAAACATTTGAAGACCACAAATTAAATGTGGCACAAAATAATGACATTGTTTTTGGAAAAGTAGAAAAAAATGTGGAAAGGAGAAAGTGAAGGTTGCCAGCATTTTCTCCCTATTTCTATGATGTTTTCAAAGCCTTTTCCATCAGGATAGTTACAATGATGCCTTTTTTGTTTGACCCTTTACCAAACAATTACGAGTTTCAACAACCATCAGGGAGAAGGTTTTTAAATTGTTGGAAAAGGAGCTTATGCTGGTAATCAGTATTTACTTCTCCTCTTGCAATGACTTTTGCTCTTATTAGGACAATGTCTTTACATTTGACCCACATTTGAATTGTTTTCAGCAAGTGTGTTCAATTTGGATGAGTTTGCAACTCTTTCTCTGATAAAGAGTAACGGGATAAAGCTAGACACTCTAATTAGAGCTACATATTTGGTACAAATGGTTGAAACTCTAGAAAGATATCTATACTAGAATTGTCCAACAACAGGATATTAAAGCTGCTGTTGAGTGGCAAGATAATGAATTTCTTAGTTCTCTATGTTTGAGAGGGACTGTGTCAAAAGGAGGTTTAATGGTCAACTGCTGCTATTTAGAATTGTTCCAAAAGCGCAACAGAAGCACAGCTCCTGCACATAGATCGTAGCAAGGTCGCAGCAGCAACTTAGTAAGCCTGAAATCCCATGCTGTAGTGGAAGCGTAGTAGAAGGGTCTTGGAAGGGCTATAGAAGAGCAACAACGGCGTGACAGGATCATGACCAGTGCAATGAGATCATGATTGAAGCGTACTATAAGCATACTGGAAACGCTTCTTTGGCGATTTGGAAGATTTTGGAGAATTGCCACCCGGTGGAATGGGGGTATTAGCTCAGTGCACTATGATTTAATTTCTTAGGGAAAAAACTGTAACCCTTAATTTCAAAACATTGCAGATAAAGCAGATATGTTGCTGAAGAATTTGTCAATTCAAAATGCGAGTGATGGACAAAATATGAACCTTTTACCAGAGGAAAAAACATTGGAATAATTTGGATTCGAAGCATTGTAGCAGACCACAAATTAAAAGTGGCTTGAATGACAGAATTTTTTCTAGGAAAGAGTAAAAACTTTATCGAAAAAGGAGAAAATGCTGGTCATCAGCATTTTCTCCTTTTCTCACAATGTTATGAAAAGTCTTTCTCCTCTGTTCCATGAAAAAATGGGATAGAGTGGTAGAGGGCTAAGTAGCAGGAAGGAAGGTGATTCATTACATGAGGATTAATCTATCTATCAATATGTTTTGTCTATTTTCAGGAGACGGAGAGAAGTAAAGAAGCCTTTATGGATATGTTGGCCTCGAGATATCCCCAGTATGCAGAAAAAATCAGCTCCACAGCTAGTGAGGACGGATTTCCTGTAAGGGTAAGTCTTAATTAATCTATTCTGTACCAGAGGACAAAATGTTAGACTAGTCCAAGTTGGAAGCGTTTGCAGACGACAAAATTAATGTGAGTCAAAAATTGAAAATTGTTTTGGGAAGGGTAGAAAACATTGTGGGAAAAGGAGAAAATGCTGGTTACCAGCATTTTCTCCTTTTCCCACAATGTTTTCAGAAGGCTTCTTTCTCAGGGTCGAGAAAACCCGGGATTGGTAAAGGGTTAATCTGTTCTGTTCCAGAGGACAAAATTTTACACTGGTCCAAGTTGAAAGCATACACAGGCAACTAAATTAAATTTTGATAGTATTTGTCTTCGAGGGAAAAGAAGACAGCACTTGCTACAAGCATTTTCTCCTTTTCCACAAAGTTTCTAGTAAACAAGATTCTTACATTGTTGAAAAACAGGCTTGATGACCCCAGCTGTCGAAGCATTCATTTATTAAAACACAAGATAGTTTGGTAAAGGATTAATGATTATTTTCATATTTTCAAGTTGTATTTACTCTGAGAAAGCAAATTTTTACAGACAGAAAATCGGTATTTCTTGAAATTCACAAACAAATTTTATGAGATGGAGAGACAGCAAAATTAATTCTGATAGAGTTCTTTTTGATCACTATCTTGTCTGTTCTCTTTAACTCTTTACCAAACAACAGATTTCAGACTGTTCCAAGTCGAAAGCTTCTGCAGACATCTTTATTGAAAATGATACAAATGAACCAAAGTTCTTTGACAGGATAGAAAACATAGTTGGTTAAGGAGAAAATGCATGTTATCAGCATTTTCTCCTTTTCCCACTATGTTTTTATAAGTCTTCTCTTTCAGGTGGTCAAACTCGGGACTGTGTGGTAAAGGGTTAAAGTAAAAAGTAAAAACATGGGCAAAGAAATTTAAGTAAGCCTTTAACCCTTTACCAAACAGTCCCTGGTTTTAACGACCCTGGGAAGAAGCCTTCTGAAAACATTGTGGGAAAAGGAGAAAATGCTGATAACCAGCATTTTTTTCCTTTTCCAACAATGTTTTCTACTCTTCCAAAGTCAAGTTTTAATTTTTGAGTCATGTTTATTTTGTCGTCTGCAAATTCTTTCAATTTGGAAAAGTCTAAAATTTTGTCGTTTGGTAAAGAGTTAACCCTTTACCAAACAATCCCTGGTTTTTACCACACTGAGATAGAAGCCTTTTGAAAACATTGTGGGAAAAGGAGAAAATGCTGGTAACCAGCATTTTCTCCTTTTCCCACAATGTTTTCTACCCTGCTGGAAACAAATTTCAATTTTTGAATTACGTTTATTTTGTCGTCTGCAAGTGCTTTCAATTTGGACAAGTCTAAAATTTTGTCGTCTGGTAAAGAGTTAAATAGGTAGACATTTGTTTCAGAAAAGATACCAGAACATGTTAACTTCATTGAAGTTCTGATTAAAAGGACAATTACAGAAAACCCCCTGTATGCATATTTTGAGAGAAGGCCTGAAATATGGTAATGACCTGTGAGGTAATTTGCATACTGCAGTGATGGCTTGAAAATTGTATGCAGAACGTAAAATTGCCCTAAAGTATTACCATTGCTGTATTAGATGCTGATTCTTTACACTATCTACATGTATGTTACTTTGTTTACCCCCTTCTATGCTCTTGCATCTCTCCGCCTTCTATTCTATTTTTAGAGTGGGCTATTTTTATGACATAAACAAAAATATGTCTTATCAAGAAAATGGAAAGAACAATGATGAGGGCATGAAGCTTTTAAATTTCATTGTTTAACTACTACATTGTTGCTTAGGAAATCAGATGTTGCTGGTCTACAAATTTTATTGATCATTGACAGCTTCCTGGAATATGAAAGTGCAGGCCCCTTTCGGGTATTGTTGACAAGACTGTTTTATGATCACTACAGGATTCAAACACAATATTATGTGTTAAGATACTAGACAGACAAAGTTGCATGAGTTCTCTTTCTAGAAGAATATGGTGTAGTACTCACAGTGCCACAGTAAACTCAATTACTAGCTATAAAGGAAATGGGAGTGAGTGCTGACAGAATGAATAGAGAGCGCTGAAGGAAATAACAAGAGGACTGGATAAAATAAGAGTGATTCCTGAAGGAAGTAGGAGCGAGTACTAAAGGAAATGGGAGTGAGTGCTGAAGGAAATGACAAGAGAGTATTTAGGGTAATAATAACAAGTGACTGTTGAAGGAAATTGGAGTTTGATTTACAGGGAAAAGCAAGTGAGAGTTGAAGAAAATAGGAGTTAGTGCTAAAGGAAAAAGGGAATGAGTGCTGTTGGAAATACGAGTGAGTGCAAAGGTTTGAGTGTTCAAGGAAATGGGAGTGCTAAAGGAAATAAGGAGTGAATGTGGAAGGAAATAGGATTGAGTGCTGAAGGAAAAAATCTGGAGTGCTGACAGACATAGGAGTGAGTTTCGAAGGCAATAGTTAGTGAGTACTGAAGAAATTAGGAGTGCTAAAGGAAATAAGGAGCGAGTTCTGAAGGTAAAAAGAGTGAGTGCTAGGAGACATAGGAGTGAGTTTCGAAGGCAATAACTAGAGAGTGATGAAGGAAATAGGACTGGGTGCTGAATGAAATAAGGAGTGCAGAGGTAAATAAGAAGTGATTACTAAAGGAAATAAGGAGTGAGTGCAGAAGGAAATAGGAGTGAGTACAGAAGGAAATAAGAAGTGAGTGCTAAAGGAAATAGGAGTGAGTGAAGAAGTAATTAGGAGTGAGTGCTGAATGAAATAAGGAGTGAGTGCAGAAGTAAAAAAGGAGTGATTGCTAAAGGAAATAAGGAGTGATTGCTAAAGGAAATAAGGAGTGAGTGCTAAAGGAAATAAGAAGTGAGTGCTAAAGGAAATAGGAGTGAGTACTGAAGGAAATAGGAGTGAGTGCTGAATGAAATAAGGAGTGCAGAGGTAAATAAGAAGTGATTACTAAAGGAAATAAGGAGTGAGTGCAGAAGGAAATAGGAGTGAGTGCTAAAGGAAATAAGGAGTGATTGCTGAAGGAAATAGGTGTAAATGCTGTAGCAAATAGGAGTGCTGTAGAAAGTGACCAGTATGTGCTGAAAGATACAATCAGTCTGTTGAACAAAATAAAAAATGAAGTTTTGGTTCCGATCATCCTTATCTTGATCTACACTGTGTGTTTGCATGAAAGAAACTAAGGATTTTTTTAAGCTCTTAATGTGTTTACTTCTTCGCTTGCTAAATAAATGCGAAGTTGACATTTTCATGCAGGAGTAAAGCTCCCACTGTTGCATTTTTGAGGCTTTAGCTATGCAAGAATATATTCCAGAATATGGAAGAGTCACTGACCAGGTTTACTATCACACTGCATGTTCTGTGCAGTTAGGTGGTGGATCTACGATGCCAATAGAAGCTCAAAAAGGGAAAAATTCTCCTTTAACCCTTTCCCCCCCAAAAAAACTGGTGCTTTTAATACCCTGACGAAGAAGTCTTGTGAAAACGTTATGGGGGGAAAAAGAGAAAATGCTGGTAACAAGCATTTTTTCTTTTTCCTACAATATTTTCTGCACATTAAGAGACAAATTCCATCAAATGAGCCACATTTAATTTGTCATCTGCAGCAGCTTTGAATTTGGATGAGTCCAAAATTTTGGTCTGTTGGTGAAGAGTTGATTTTTCCTCTGCAATGAATGCAGTACAAAGCTCTTGCAAAATCTCTAGATATAATCTTGAAGCCTTTGAAATGTTGAAAAGCACTCTCTGCATCATCTTCATACAAGAGTTGAGCTGTTTGTTTGTTAGCCCAAGAAATGCATAGTAGATATACTAAGAATACTAAGAACATTTAACCCTGTACCAGACGACAAAATTTTAGCCTCGTCCAAATTCAAAGCATTTGTAGGCGACAATTTCAGTGTGGCTCAAAAGGTGCAAGTTTTCTTTGATAGGGTAGAAAACATTGTGGGAAAAGGAGAAAATGCTGGTTACCAGCATTTTCTCCTTTTCTCTCAATGTTTTCAAAAGGTTTCTTTCCCAGGGTCGTTAAAAGTCGGCAATGTGTGGGAAAAGGTTAACCCTGTACCAAACGTCAATATTTAAGACTGGTCCAAATTCAAAGCATTTGCAGATGACAAAGTAAAGGTGTCCAAACTGACCAAATTTGTCCTTGATAGGGTAGAAAATATTGTGGAAAACATTACTGGAGAAAATACTGGTTACCAGCATTTTCTCTATTTCCCACAATGTTTTCATGAGCCTTTTCTGTCTCGATCATTAAAAGCCTGGATTATGTGATAAGGAGTTAAAAGCTCTCTTCCATAGGGTATTTAAGTATGGAATTATTTGGTAAAGAGAATAATTAATCATTGTATTTTGAAAAGTGTCTTTTAAGCAAGAATCTCAACAAAGCAGGAAATGTTGATCTGGAGCAGACTGCACTTTAATGCTGTACAATCTGAATCTACACCCTTTTACAAAAGCAACAAATATCACAGTGCACTTTGAGCTCTAAGGGATAAGTTTGTCTGGTTTATGATTAAAATTATCAGATTTATCTTCCTAATATGATGATGATCTAAAATTATTTCAGTCAATAAGCCATTTTCAGATAAAGTTGGTCTAATCTTTCAAGGGGAATTTCAGACGTTATTAAGACTTATTAGCTCAACTGAGCACAAAAGAGCTCAAGGTGATTTTACTTTTGTGATCGTGCTTTGTCTGTTGTGGGTTGTATTTCATTGGTCAGAATGTAGGTCACTTTGGCAAATTTTAGATAATCTTTGTATTTATTCTAGAGAACACATTTTCAGTCTGATGCCAATGAAAATTGGTCAAAATACTCATATGTTTTACTCACAATCAGAAGCTCCTTAGCTTTATCAAGCCGAGATGACTTTACTCAGGTGAGCACTTTAGGGCTAATGGCTCTCTTGTTTAGTATAGCTTCTGTCTGTAAAAACTGTGTTGATCTAAGATCAGACTGAACATTTCTTAGCTCATTATGTCTGTAAAAACTTTACCCTTAACCCTTTCCCAAACAATCCCTGGTTTTTACGGGTCAGGAATAGAAGCCTTTTGAAAACATTGTGGGAAAAGGAGAAAATGCTGGTCACCAGCATTTTCTCCTTTTCCCACAATGTTTTCTACCCTAGCATATAGAAAAATCATGTTTTTAGCAACTGTTAATTTGTCATCTGCAAAATGCTTTCAATTTGGTCTGGTCCAAAATTTGCCGTTTGGGAAAGGGTTAAAATGCTTACAATTGTGAACCCTTTACCAAATAATACCGTGTTGTTATGACTCTAAGAAAGTAGTTTTCGAAAACACTGGGGGAAAAGGAGAAAATTTTAGTTTTTAGTAACCTCCATTTTCTCCTTTTCTGACAGTGTTTACTACTTTTTCAAAGAAAAATCCCATTATTCTAGCAATGTTTAATTTGTGGTCTGCAACTGCTTTCAAAAGTAGTCCAAAATTTTGTTTGGTAAAGAGTTGAAGTGATTACACAGTTCTTGTTACCACACCATGTTTTACTTCTCATATTGTGATCCTCTTGCAATGGCAAATGACCTCCAAATAACAGAACTAGGGGGACATAAATGCCCCCCCCCCCCCTGAGAAAAAGTTCTGATGCTGTATAAAATATGAGTATAGGACAAAACCCCACCAGGACAAAACCCCACCAGACGAAACCCCACCAGGACAAAACCCCACCAACAGATAAAATATAAATGTAGGATTTATGGTTATAAAAAGGACAGAAAGACAATTTAAAAAAATAAAATATTCTCTGAATTATCAGATATATTTAAATTTAATTTATATTGAATCGTTACTTGTTTTACGTGTAGTGAAGATATGCTGTATATGTAGGAACACATTGAAGAAAAAGTGTTTCCATTTTATCATCTTTAATTCTGTCTTTATCCTAACAATCAAATGATTAAAGCAGTAAAGAAATACATGTTCTAGCATAGAGATTATTTATGATTGGGAAAAATATCCTTTAGAACTTTAAGACAGTACTTGCAAAAAAATACCAATATATGACCTTGAGAATCCTTAATTGGCCTATAACTGTACTTCAAACATTAATGTGTGAAAATTAAAGAACAATGTATTATTTAGTAGATTAACAACTTTCTTATTTAATCAAACATAGTCATTAAAAATCATTAGATGCAGGAAAAAAGCTCTTGAAATAAGAATTGAAATGATATTTCTACATAATATTAATAATTTATTTACTTACATGTATATACTACATGTATGTATTTCTATTTTTTATAATTTTTCATGTTATTTATAATATTTAAATGAAACTTCTCGAAAGACTACTTCATTTTCATTCAAATTAATCATTTACAAATTAATATTATCCTTACATGAAGTATTAATGCTTATTTACGAGAATATATATGAATGGTGGGGTTTTGTCCACCCTGCCAACTTTGGTGGTGGGGTTTTGTCCGGTGGGGTTTTGTCCGATGGGGTTTTGTCCTATGGGGTTTTGTCCTGGTGGGGTTTTGTCCGTACCCCATGAAACATACACATGAAATAAAAGCTTTTTCTAATCAGAAACCATTAAAGATGGGCCAGCAAAATCTTCCAATGATAAGACAGCTAATGAAAATGACAGTTAATTATCTACCAAAAATATACCTTACCTGTAACTCTTTACCAAACAACAAAATCTTGGTCTAGCGACACTAGTCCAAGTTGAAATGATTTACAGTTGACGGATTAGGTGTTAGATGCTGGTTACCAGCATTTTCTTCTTTTTCCCAAATGTTTCCTTCTCTTTAACTGACATTTGCTATTATTTGAGCCACTTTTTTTTTGTCCCAGACAAGATGCTTTCAACTTGTCTGAAATTTCATCATTTGGAAATTCTCTACCAAAGGAAATAATACATTGGTCAAATTTGAGAGCACTTGCAGACCACATGTTAAATTTAGCTGAAATGATGGTATTTGTCTGTGAAAGTATGTAGAAAGCCTTGTGGGAAAAGGAGGAAATACTGGTTTCCAGCATCTTCTTTTTCACCTCAAGGTTTTCAAAGGCTTTTTTCCTCAGTCTGTTAAAACTCGGGATTGTGTGGCAAAGGGTTAAGGGGGCTTAACTCTTTACCACACATTCCCCCACTTTTAACGACCCTGAGAGAGAAGCCTTTTGAAAACATTGTGGGAAAAGGAGAAAATGCTGGTAACTAGTATTTCCTCCTTTTCCCACAAGGATGTTTTCTCACTGGATTTTTTTCTACCCTTCCCAGAATAAATTTCAATTTGTCAGTTGCATTTATTTTGACGTCTGCAAGTGGTTTTAATTTGAACAGGTCTAAAATTTTGTTGTTTGGTAAAGAGTTTAACCCTTTACCACACAATCCCTACTTTTAAGGACCCTGAGGAAGAAACCTTTTGAAAACATTGTGGGAAAAGGAGAAAATGCTGGTAACCAGCATTTTCTCCTTTTCCCACAATGTTTTCTAACCTTTCAAAAATGAATTTCAATTCTTGAGTAACATTTATTTCGTCGTCTGTAAATGCTTTCAATTTGGACAAGTCTAAAATTTTGTCATGTGGCAAAGAGTTAACTCTTTACCAAACGACAAAATTTCAGACTAATCCAAATTGAAAGCATGTGCAGATGACAAAATAAATGTGACTGAAAAATTGCAATTTGTTTTTGGAAGGGTAGAAAACATTGTGGGAAAAGGAGAAAATGCTGGTTACCAGCATTTTCTCCTTTTCCCACAATGTTTTCAAAAGGCTTCTTTCTCAGGGTCGTTAAAAGTCGGGATTGTGTGGTAAAGAGTTTAAACAGGTAAAGGATCCTGCAGTAGTCAGTCAGTGGGAAGGATCAGGTGAAAATGTGTGTTTTGTGCAGATAAAGACCTAGCACTTTTCCTCATAGACACTTCTTTTAGTATTTTACCAGACAAACGTGAGTTTTTAACAACCTGAGACAGAAGGTTTTTGAAAATAAATTTCTAAAAGGCTGATAACTAGCATTTTCTTCTTTCCCCACAGTGTTTTCTTTAACTCTTTACACATGACAACATTTTAGATCAGTTCTAATTGAAAACATTTGAAGGTATTGAAATTTGATATACTCAAAACATGAACATTACCATTCGAAGACTTAAAAATGTTGTTGCTATCCAGCATTATCTCCTTTTCTCACAATGTTTTTATAAGCCCTCCTTCTTTGGGGCTATTAAAATTTGGGAATTTTTGGTGAAGAATTTTTTGGTAAAGAGTTAAAGGATAAATCTCATCAATTTTACCATTTTTAACCCCTAGGCTGCTAAGCGCAACCCGCTGACCTATTGCAGACAGTGTAGATCAAGATCAGACTGCACAAAACATGCAGTCTGATCTTGGATCCACACTGTTCGATAAGGAGATATTTTCCTCCCAAAAAATAACTTTGAAATAGCAACATTTGGGTTTTTGCTATCGACTTGAAGCTTTCATCTTAGTTATTTAGCAGGATAGAGGTTAATATGTTGTTTACAAATGCTTTGACTTTTGACAACTCTGTAATTCTGCCATCTGGTAAAGGGTTTACTCTTTATTAGACAGCAGAAAATTTAAAACTTGTCCATATTGAAAGCAATTGCAGATGGAAAGTTTGACGTTACTCAAAGTTTGGACTTTGTCTTTAACTGTTTACCAAAGGACACAAATTTAGCCTTGTCCAAATAGAAAGCATTTGCAGATGACAAATTCAGTGTGGCTCATATGGTGAAATTTTTCTATGATAGGGTAGAAAAAATTGATGGAAAAAGAGAAAATGCTGGTTACCAGCATTTTCTCCTTTTCCCACAATGTTTTCAAAGGCCATCTTCTTCAGGATCGTTAAAAGTCGGGGTTATGTGGTAAAGAATTAATATGGTCGAGAACACTGTGGAAAATAAGAAAATTCTTTTCAGCAGCATTAATTTTCTTCTTTTTTTGCAATGTTTTAAAATAGGTATTGATTGGAAAGCTAGAAAGAGTTGATGCCTGCCTGGAAAAAGGTTTAGAAAACACTATCTCAAAAGTAATATTTCCCTTGCCTCACAATGTTAAATATCCTCCAGGCTATTTTAAATGCTGTGTGATTTGGGAGAGCTCACTTCTTAATCAAACAATAACTTTAGCCCGTAACCAGACAATCCCCTGTTTTAGCAACCCTGTCAAAGATGGCTACTGAAAATACATACTGTAGAAAAATAAATGCTGTTTACTGGCATTTTTTTTCCTTTTCCTACAATATTTTGTACCCTTCGAAGACAAATTTCATCAGCAGAACCTCATTTATCTTGTTGTCTGCAAAAGCTTTCAATTTGGACAAGTCCAAAATTTTGTCATTTGGCAGGGAGTTAACAAGTGCACAGCCCTATCAACATGGAAGATAACACAGTTTTATCAAAGATGACAAACCTTGCTCAGTGGGATAGGGACATTAATTTTAGTAAAATTTGACCTTAATAATTGCTGATTAATGGTGATTGATTCCTTATGGCTAAAAAAATTTTGGTGCTTTTGAAGGACTGTATAGATCAGAATGTGCACGCTGCTCTTGGATCTGCAGTGTTAGATATGTTAGGAGATGTTCTCTGCAAAACTTGTCATTGAAATACTGTCTGTCCATTGGCTGAAAATATCCATTTCATTATACAGGAGTCTAAGGGTTTATGTAACTTATTACCTGGTTTAACATGGAAAATTTTGACTGCTCCACATTGAAAGCATGAATTTTGCAAATGAAGAAATCAGGAATTTAGGGCCAGTTGGTGGGCATTATGGCATGAAATGGTAGAAAACATTGTTGTAAAACAAGAAAATGCTGGTTACCAGCATTTTCTTGTTTTACAACAATGTTTTTAAAAGCTTTCTAAAGGGTCACTAACCCATGGGATTGTTTAGGACAAGGTTAAGGGTAATTTATGTCTATGTTTGATAAAAGCATACAGCATGTGCTTTTGTTCTGTGGAGATAGACAGTGTCAGGTAGCTTTTGATGGATGGAGTTGTAACTCTTTGCCAGACAGCATGGTCTTTAGACTTGTCCAAATTGAAATCATTTGCTGAGAACAAATTAAATTGGGCTCATGTGATAGAATAAGCCTTTGAAAGGTAGAAAAAGATATTGAGGAAAGGAGAAAATGCTGGTTACTAGCTTTTTCTCCCTTTCCAACAATGTTTTCAGCGGCCTTCTAGGGTTTGTTAAAACGGGATTTGTTTGGTAAAGGGTTAAATTGTAGGGATAAAGTAGCGAACTCATTAACTTCTGAAACAGATTTGCAGTAGGTATGTTTAAAACATGGTTGTGAAGTATAGATTGTCAATATGAAAAAAAGTTTTTTAGAGTGATGTGAAGATACTGTGACGAAACGAGAAGTGAAGTTAACATTAAAAAACAAGAAATTACTCACAAAAAGCAATTTCTTCTCTTGTCGTTATGTTTTCAATTCTAAAATCAGTCTACTACAAGAAAGACAGTGATTTTTTGGAGATAATTATGTTAATGGATAAGGGAAAGTGAATCATTTGAAAAGTGAATGTAGTGATGAGGAAAAGGGAAACATGAAAGATAAGAGATAGGCATGATACTACATGTATGATGCAAAACATTTTGTGGTGTGCATGAGCAGGATATATTCATTAATTTTCTTTAAGGTCATAGAAGGTGTGTTAAAACTGTGGATAGAGAAGACTGGCTTCATCTTATAAAGTGAATAAACTGTGTAACTTTAACCCTTGAAGCTGCTGAGCTGGACTCACTGACCTTTAGCGGACAGTGTATATCAAGATCAGACTGCACAGAACGTGCAGTCTGATCTTTGATCTACACTGTCCAATGGGCGGTATCTTACTTTCTAAAAATAAGTTCGAAGTAACATTTAAGTTTTAACAACCGGCTTGAAAGTTATATTGTTTAACGTGTTCAGCAGGATAAGTGTTAACTCTTTACCAAACCACAAAATTCTGGACTAGACCAAATTCAAAGCATTAGCAGACGATATACTCAGTGGAGCTAAAATGATGATTTCTGTGTGTGATAGGGTAGAAAATATTGTGGGAAAAGGAGAAAATGCTGGTTACCAGCATTTTCTCCTTTTCCCACAATGTTTTCAAAAGGCTTCTCCCCCAGGGTCGTTAAAACTCGGGATTGTGTGGTAAAGAGTTAATGGTTAATTAATATAATAGGATAGTTTTTTAGCCTGACCAATATTGTTGATGTCAGTTTTATGTTATATGTATTTATTGGATGACAAAATTGTAGACTGGTCCAAATTGAAAGACATTACATTAGATGTGGCTAAAATAAAAAGGATTTTTCTTTTGATGAGGCGGAAAACTGGGGGAAAAATGCTTGTTACCACCACTTTGTTTTTCTCCCATGTTTTCAAATGTCCTGCGTCATAAAGGTTATTGAGGGAGGTTGTGCATGGCTCAGTGGTGAAGTGTGGGACTCGTAACCAGAGGCGCCAGGTTCAAGTCATACTGGATCTACTGGGTTTTTCATGGGAGTGTCCCCAGGCAAGACATTTCAGAGCCCTAGGAGCCCTAGCCTAGTACTGATGGAACCCAGGAAATACATGAATATGTGAGCTATCGCAGTGATATGACTGAAATATTATTGAAAGTGGCATAAAACACCATTCAATCAATTCAATCGTCAGAGTTACTGAAACAACTTCTGTCTGTGGAAGGCTAAAGGCTCATAGAGAGCTGATGTACATGCATACTATGGCACAGAATTGACCCATCAGTCATCAGATTGATTGATTGACTGATTGATTAAATGGTGTTTTACGCCACTTTCAACATGATTTCAGTAGTATCACTGTGACAGCTCTCATATTCATGTATTTCCTGGGTTTCACCAGTACTAGGCTGGGGCTCTGAAATGTCTTGCCCAAGGACACTCCCACAAAAAGCCCAGTGTACCCAGTGAGGCTCCAAGCCAGGTCCACCAGGTCACAAGTCCTACACTTTACCATTGGTCACGTAGGACCCCTCCACCAGTCGTCAAATTTTGGTAAAGTCTAGGCAATATTCATCAGTTTCTCTAGAGTATTAACTCTTTATAGTGTGATAAATAAACCTTATGCAATTTCAAGATTGCTTTTGTCAAGAGTGTCTCAGCAAAGTGGACCATGAAGATCAAAGATCAGACTGTATGTTCTTGATCTACACTATCCGCAAAAAGTCAGTGGGTCACACATTAGTAGCCCAATGGTTAAAATTCAGTCAATCAGTCAATGGCTAGTATTAGAAGAGAAAATAAAATGCCACAACTTAGGGTTTTATTTCTCAACAATGTCAAATCAGAATTCCAGAACTGATCTTGATGACTGGTTGGCTGAGACATTCCGTCATGGCATATCAAATAGCTTGTCTTTGTACTTAATAAAGTTGGATTTATTCAGCGCTTAACACCTTAAACTGATTGAAAGTGTTCATTTAAGTCATGCTGCTGTCTAACAACATACTGAAAAATGAAGACTTGGTCCAAATTGAAAGCATTTGCAGTCGACAATTTAATGTATTTGATAGGTAGAAACATTGTGGGAAGAAGATCTCCTTTTCCCACAGTGTTTTCAGAAGGCTTCTTCCTCAGGGACATTAAAGGCTGAAGATCATAAGAAGTGTTACCAGTGTGAAATTTGGATTGAAAAGGTTTTCACTCTGCAAAAAGAACAAAGGTATGACACCAATTATTGTACATCAGATTTGGTTCCTGAGTTACTGGTTATTTTGAGATTGGTCTGCTTTAGAACCAAAGAAAGGATTTCAGTACCTCAAGATTAAATACAACCATGACAGATACTACTGACAAAGAAAAAAAGATCATCAGAAGTCAATCAGGACCTGTTTGTATGAGAGAAAATATCGATAAGGTTAGTGCTTTGTGGTTCGATAAGGTTAGTGTTTTGTGGTTCTTGTCCAGTCTAAATGAAAATTGGTCAGTGTGATTGTCACCATGAATAACCTTATGCTGTGATGTTACTGAAATACTATCAATACATGGATCCGTGGAAATCGATATTTGACCAATCAGGTCATCGCATTTATTTTACCGGATGTGCAGACTTGGTGTCTGCTATTTTGGCTCCCAAATAAACGACTCTTAACGTTGGAGGGGTGCGATAGTATTTATTTATTTTGTGTTTTAAACGTTTGAATATAAGAAAAAGTTTGAAATATGTGCTTTGCTAACGTGTACCGCCGACGTGAGATCACGCAGAGGCTGTAGAAAAGTTTGAATTATGATAATGACTGAAAAAGGGATATATGCAAAGAGTTCTTAATAGCGCAACATTACACAATGGATTAATATTAATGCTATAGTTTTTTCCCCTCTGAAAGAGAAAAAAAATTTTACTGTGAAAACCTAAGGTAAAAATAGATCCATATGAAATACTAATCAAAAGAAAATAATTTTATTTATCTAACCTTGTTTAATAACCTATGTACATCCAAAAAGTGGCACTTGTCATGTTTCAGTTCGACGTTTATCTTAACCCTTGGTGCATGTAGAATATGCTGAATGTGTAGATATAGATCAGCTTGCAAGTAACATGCAGTTTAATCTTGGATTAAAACGATCAGCGATTTACAATAAGCATGTTGACGTGTATTCCTCATTATATATTCCTCACTAAAAATAGCTTTCAGTCGTGAAAAAGTCGAACTTCTGTTCTGTACTGGTGTCCTGGTTGAAGTTCAGCTCGAAAGGCAACTTATGTAAATTAAATAAACTTTTGACTTAATTGTATTAAAGTGGATTAGCACATCTGCCATTTCAAAGGATGTGTCGGTAAACTGTTAACTGATAGGAAGGGTTTGATTGCAAACCAATATGCCGCTCTAATCAACTTGACCACCCGTTGTCTTCCGTATATCATAAGATAAAACAAACTACTGTCAATGATATTAACAAGTTTGTTAATTAACAGCACACTTAACGCATTTTAAAATCATCAGACAACCCCTCTTACCCTGAATCTGAAATTAAATTTTTTCATAAAGTTACAACTCTCTGTAGAATCTGACAATCTATAAAGTTTTAGAAATGCTTGTAATTCAGTGTTTTTAAATTGGATATGATGTTGAGATGACTTTACTAGCCTTGAGAAAACAATAGTGTCTTTAATTCTATTATACGTGACAAAATTGAGGTTTGTTGAGGTGTTTTATTCTTTCTTATTGAAGTACAAAACTTTGCTAAAACGACTAGATCTATTACATTGTCTGTAGCCCCTGTAATTCGCCCTTTTTGTACATAACATTTTGTAAATTAGTTCAAGAATCTTTAAATTTTTTACCGAGAATTCATCATGGGCAGAAACATAATCATGTTAGATCTAGAAATATTTTGTCCGGGATGTTATTGAGAGAAACAGTCATGACAGCACGATTTTGTAGCCTATCTGCTATACCGTATATGTATTTACTGTGGTTGTTTGGGAGCCCTTGGCAACAGTAACCAAGGAAGTCGGTTTATCTTATCACCACGGATCTATGTATTCTATACTAGATGACAAAATTTTAGACTTGTCCATTTTGAAAGCATGTGGAGATTGTAGCTTAACCCTATACCACACAATCCTGAGTTTTAACAACCCTGAAGAAGAGGGCTTTTGAAAACACTGTGGGAAAAGAAGAAAATGCTGGTTACTAAAGTTGCTCCTGCAGGCAATATTGAGTAAAAACAAACTGCCTTTTGAAGGTAGTGAAGATCAAGATCAGACAACACAAAATGTGCCTCTTTCCTTAGAGTCATTAAAGCAGGGGATTGTTTCTTAAAGGGTAAAATTTATCTTTCAATATGGCTGAAGACTGTAGTGCAGCCATATTTATGTAGTTATTAATTGCAAGAACAGGGCTTTTGTAAACATTGTGGAAAATGGAGAAAATGCTGGTAACCAAGTTTTTCCATAATGTTTATGACCCTTTTCAGGTCAGAACCTGATCATTTGAGCCATGTTTAACTCTTTACCACACAATCCCGACTTTTAACGACCCTGAGAAAGAATGCTTTTGAAAACATTGTGGGAAAAGGAGAAAATGCTGGTAACCAGCATTTTCTCCTTTTTCCACAATGTTTTCTGTGCTTCCCAAAACAAATTTTTAGTATTTGAGTCACATCTATTTTGTCGTCTGCAAATGTTTTCAATTCGGAACAGTCCAAAATTTTGTCGTTTGGTAAAGAGTTAATGAGTTGTCTGTTAAAGCTTTAAATTTTGACCAGTCTGAAATTTTATTATTTGGTAAAGAATAAATACAAGATCTGAAACCATGTTTTTTGCTGTCTGATCCTTGATCTACATTTTTGACTGTAACAGCAACTGAAGTTGTGCTATAAGTTGTAATAATGTGGGCATTTTCACTTTCATGTCAAAGTCCAAAATATCGTAACTTCAAAACTGTTTTGTTCAGAGTATTAAGGGATCCTGTGTGCCTCAGTGATGAAAGTGCAGGATTCACAATCAGGAAGTTCCTGGTTTGATCCTCACAGGCAGTTTGAGAATTTCGAAATAGTATTGTGTGAATGCTCTGTGGATTACTATAATCTACCACTGATTTTCTCAATGGTTCTGTGCTACCAAACAAGAGGGCTGCCACAGCTAGATTTAGAGAAAAAACCTTTTAACTCTTTACAACAATCCCGAGTTTTAACGACCCTGAGGAAATAGCCTTTTGAAAACCTTGTGGAAAAAGGAGAAAATGCTGGTAACTAGCATTTTCTCCTTTTCACATAAGGTTTTCTACACTGTCACACACAATTAACATCATTTCAGCCACACTTAATTTGTCATCTGCGAACGCTTTCAATTTAGACAAGTCTAAAATGTTGTTCTTTGGTAAAGAGTTAACTTCTCCCCTCAAAAACCTGAGGGAGGATTTTGAAATGGCTACCAGAGCTAAAAATAGAGAATCACTGAAACAGCATCAAACAGCTTCCTCATTTTATTTTGCATTACATTTCATTTGTATAGTTTCCATTAGGTGAGCGACATAGGGCCATTTGTAACAAATCAGTACATCATTGTACAACTCTGTGAGAAAGAGGCTTTTAACTCATTACCAAACGACAAAATTTTAGGTTTGTCCAAATCGAAAGCATTTGCAGATGACAAAATAGAAGTGACTGAAAATTTGAAATTTGTTTTGTGAAGGGTAGAAAACATTGTAGGAAAAGGAGAAAATGCTGGTTACCAGCATTTTCTCCTTTTCACACAATGTTTTCCAAAGGCTTCTTTCTCAGGGTCGTCAAAAGTAGGGATTGTGTGGTAATGGGTTAAAAACATTGTCAAAAAGGCAAAGATACTTGTAACTACCATTTCTACAAAGTTTCTATTCTTCGTAAAGCAGATTCCATAATTTCAGCCACCTGTAATTCTTTAACAAACATACTGAATGTTTTAATGGGTACAGTTTTAGATGCCCTTAAGAAAGAGAGAGGCTTTTGAAAACATTGTTGGAAAAGGAGAAAATGCCTGTAACCAACATTTCCTCCTTTTCCCACAATTTTTTCTACCCATCTAGAAATACATCTCAATGTTTGAGTAACATTTAATATGAAGTCTGTATATGCTTTAAATTTGGTTGAGTCTAAAATTTTGTCATTTGGTAAAGATTTAATTTGTCATCTGCTAGTATTTTAGATTTAGATAGGTCAAAATTTAAAAGGTTTAATTAATTATGCAGTACCTTTCGTTTTGACCCTAAATTCTTACCAAACAATCCAAAATTTTAACAACTGTGAGGAAATAGGCTATTGAAAACATTATAAGAAAAAGAAAAAAATGTTGGAAAGTTACCAGCAGTTTCTCCTTCGCAAGTTTTAACAACTTTGAGGAAAAAGGCACTTGAAACAATTACAGGAGAAAGAGAAAATGATGGAAAGTTACCAGCAGTTTCTCTTTTGCCTACAATGTTTTCTGGCCTTTCAAAGACAAATCTAATTAACTCCTTCCCAAACAATCCCGGGTTTTCACATCCCTAAGAAAGAAGCCTTTTAAAAACATTTTGGGAAAAGGAGAAAATGCGGGTAACAAAAACAAATTTTATTTTGCTGTCTGCAAGTGCTTTCAATTTGGACAAGTCTAGAATTTTGTTGTTTGGTAAAGGGTTAATGAGATACGCCCTGTTGTTTGCAAATGGTTTAGGGCCAGTTTTATCAGTTGGCCATTTTCAGGAGTAAAGTTCAAGGCCCAAATATTGCAGTTTTCAAGGCTAATTCTTGCCAAAATATCTTGCAAAAGCTTTCTGTGCAACCGGATTTGAATAACAAAGGCCTAAAAAACACACCTGAAATTGTGGTTAGTATTGTAAAGATGTTGAAGTTGATGGATTGTCTGTAGTGATATGCATGCATAAATTGCACATTTACATGCAGCGGAGACATGATAATATTGATAATACAAGAAGTGACAAGATATCAGACTGCATGTTTTGTGATTGTCAGCAAAATGCAGTGAACCCTTAACCGTTTGGTGCACGTTATGCTGACTTTTGATGACCTTGGAAAAGAAGCCTTTTGAAAACATTGTGGGAAAAGGAGAAAATGCTGGTAACCAGCATTTTCTCCTTTTCCCACAATGTTTTCTACCCTTTCAAAGAAAAATTGCACCATTTAAGACACATTGAAATTATCGTCTGCAAATGCTTTCAATTTGGACATGGCTAAAATTTTGTCGTCTGGTAAAGAGTTGACTCTTTATCACACTACAAAAATGTAGACTTGTCCAAATTGCAAGCATAGGCAGACTACAATTTAAATATGGCACAGATGATGATTGTTGTCTTTGATAGGGTAGAAAACATTGTGAGAAAAGGAGAAAATGCAGTTTACCAGCATTTTCTTTTTTTTTCAAACAATGTTTTCAAAAGACTTCTTTCTCAGGGTGGTTAAATTTCGTGATTGTGTAGTAATGGGTTAACTCGTAACAAAATTTTAGCTTTGTCAAAATTGAAAGCATTTGCAGATGACACATAGAAATGTAATTCAAAAAATAAAATGTGTCTTTCTTTGGGTAGAGAGCATCGTTACCAGCATTTTCTCCTTTTCCCACAATGTTTTCAAAATCCTGTTTTAATCTGTTATCAAACAGTCCTGACGTTTAAGAACCCGAGTAAGACACCTTTGAAAACATTATGGAAAAGGAAGAAAATGCTGTTAACCAGCATTTATTTCTTTTTCCACGATGTTTCCTTATCAGACACAGAAATCATCATTTTATCAACATTTAATTTGTTGCAAATAGATGCTCTCAGTGTTGTTCAGTGCAAAATTTTGTCATTTTGGTGAAAAGTTAAACAATACAATGTTCTAATGACCCTGAGGCAGAAAGCTTTTGAAAACAGTGTGATAATGAGCTTTTTAGCTCACCTGAGCACGAAGTGCTCAGGATGAGCTATTGTGATCACTCACCGTCTGTCGGCGTCCGTCGTCCGTCCGTCCGTTCACATTTCTTTGTTTACACTCTAGCATCTACAAATATTAACCAGTCAGCACCAAACTTGATCAAAATATATATGACCATAAGATCATGGATGAGTTCCATTATGGGTCTAATCGGAACAGAACAACTGGAGTTATTTGCCCTTGAATTAGAAAAATTGCTATATTTGACTTTGTTTACACTCTAGCATCTACAAATATCAACCAATCAGCACCAAACTTGGTCAAAATATATATGACTCTAAGATCTCGGATGAGTTCGATTATGGGTCAAATCGGACCAGAACAACTGGAGTTATTTGCCCTTGAATTAGAAAAATTGCTATATTTGATTTTGTTTACACTCTAGCATCTACAATTTTTAACCAATCAGCACCAAACTTGGTCAAAATATATATGACTTTAAGATCTCGGATGAGTTTGATTATGGGTCTAATCGGACCAGAACAACTGGAGTTAATTGCCCTTGAATTAGAAAAATTGCTATATTTGACTTTGTTTACACTCTAGCATCTACAATTTTTAACCAATCAGCACCAAACTTGGTCAAAATACTTATGACCATAAGATCTCAGATGAGTTTGATTATGGGTCTAATCGGACTAGAGCGACTGGAGTTATTTGCCCTTGAATTAGAAAGTTCTTTAGAAATAGGTCTTTGTCTGGAGCATAACTTTGTCATCTCCAGTCCGATTGACTTGAAACTTGGCATTTGTGTTTGTTGCAATAATAATTGGAAGTGCAGTGCACAAGAATCGTAACTCTACCTCATGCTGTCTTTGAGTTTTTTCCCTTTGATAGTCATTTTTACAGCATTTAGTGCTTGTCCGGAATATAACTTTGTCATCTCAAGTCAGAACGACTTCAAACTTGGTATGCATGTTTGTTGCAATATTACGGAGTACAGTGCGCAAGAACAATAACTCTACCTAGTGTGGATTTTGAGTAATTACACTTTGATCTTCATTTTTTTTACAGTATTTCTTGCTTGTCCGGAACGGAACTTTGTAGTCTCAAGTCAAATTGACTTAAGACTTGGTAAACATGTTTGTTGCATTACCTGCCCTTTGCGATTATCATACCTCCTTGACAACTGGCGGTGGGACGGGCATATCTTGCGACAATTTGCCGCTCTTGTTTCATTATCATTTGGCCTTGAACCTCGATATTTGGTATTTATCTTCATTGTAGACCTTTACTGCTTAGTACTCAGGTGAGTGATATAGGACCATCATGGTCCTCTTGTTGTTGTTTTCCCATGATGTTTTCTACCCTGTCATAGTAAAATCCCATCATTTTATTTGTTGTCTGCAAATGCTTTCAATACTGACAGGTCGAAGATTTGGTTGTATGGTAAAGGGTTGAAGGGTGAGGAATGCACATGTTTCATAGTCATGGCATCACAAGAGATACCTTGAAGGTTATGGCATGAAATCTGATATTGAAATCATGGGAGGTGAAAGCTATCCTTGAAATTATTTTTATCAGAAACAAGACTTTTATTGTTGCCATTTTATCACTTAGCAACAGAGCCAAATTACATCCCTGTTGTAACTCTTACTCTCCACCAAATGGCAAAATTTCAGACTTGTTCAATTCATATTCAAAGCATTTGTTCACAGCAAGTCAAATGTGGCTTGAAGAGTGGAATTTGAAAGAATAGGAAACATTGTGAGAACAGGGGCAAATTCTGGTTACCAGCATTTTCTCCTTTTCCAACAATGCTTTCATAAGCCTTCTATCTTAGGGTCTTTGAAACAATTAGGATAGCGTGATAAAGGGTTAAAACAATAAAGCCACTTTGTACTTTTGTAGACCACACAGATTCAGATCAGACTGCACAGAATGAATGTACATTCTGATTATCACTCTACTTAGTTGGAAATTTTGTGAGATAAATTGTTCAAAATATACTTGAGGTTACAAGGTGTTTTTGTTGCCATTGTCCTTGAAGATCAGACTGCATGAATCTACACTGTCAAAATTTATCATACACTATGACTAAAATTCTCAAATTCATTGACCTTTTGTAACTCTGAACCACACAGTTTTGTGTTTCAATGATTCTGTGAAAGGAGCCTATCGAAAACTTTTTGAGAAACAGGGGTAAATGCTGGTAACCAGCATTTTCTCCTTTTTTCCCCCAAAGTTTTCTACCCTTCCCATGCAAATCCTTCCATTTAAACTATATTTTATTTGAAGTCTGCAAGTGCTGTCTATTTCTCTAAGGAAAAAACATTTTTTTTGGTGAAGTGTTGAACAAATTTGCTGCAGATAATTTTGAATGAAAACACAAAGTAAAATACAGATAATCAGCCCCAATAGCAGTTAGAAAAAAAAACGGTAAAGAGTAAACAAAAGATAGAGCAACCTGGCAACTTCTGACCTACTTTTGATATTCTTTTTTCTGCCACTAACACTTTAATAGTATGATTTTAATTCACATGTGTTTTAACACCCGCATTGTTTACTATTGGCCACCATTGAGGTTTCACAACAAAGTGTGTGAAAACAGTATGGCAAAGGAGATATTACTTGCGAAGCACAATGTTACATTGGTAGGTTAAATTGCAAAAACTAGGTCTTCACTGGGAGTGTGTAGAAAAGAATGGAACAAAAATAGTTTGCAGATTCAATTAACATTAGTTAGGCCTCTCAGTAAAGGTAATATTGCACCCAGTGTCTTTGAATCACAGGTAAAAGATGTACATTCATTTTGAAGGAGGTTTATGTTAGAAATAATTGTAAGAAGGATTAGTCTGAGAGTAAGTTAAGAGTTTTGATTTAGCTGAAAATAGCTTTTGTGGTCATGTAGCATCGGTGGTTGTCATCCTTTGTAGGGAGTTAGCTTTTACCTTATGTATACTCTGGAGGCCATTATTTTCGTCCAGTGCCTATAAAACTTGCTCAGAATGTATCCCTTCGAAGTCTCAGACTATCAAGTTGGTCACACAGTGAAAGAGGCCACATTTTCAGTCCAAATACTCATAATTTTTCATAAAAAAGTCTTTGATTGAGAAAATCTAGGATAAGTTTAAATAGGGTGGAAAATAAGGTCATCTAAGGTCAAATCTTAGAAAAGTACTGTTGCCACTATCAGAGTCACTGATAATATTTTTTTGAAAGCTGGACAGAATTCTTTGTTCAGATAATAATCGTCATATGCCCCATTTTTATTTAGGGTACACTATCAACATTATTTTCTACATGTTAGATTGGCTTTATCACAGAACCCTAAGCTGTTAGAGACTTAACCCTTTGCCACACAGTCCCGAGTTTTAACGACCTTGAGGAAGAAGAGATTTGAAAATACTGTGGAAAAATGAGAAAATGCTTGTAACCAGCATTTTCTCCTTTTCCCACAATATTTTCTACCCTTTCTCAGACAACTTCTTCCTTTTGAGCAACATTTAATTATTTGCCTGCAAATGCTTTCAATTTGGATAAGTCCAAAATTTTGTTGTTTGGTAAAGGGTTAACTCTTATACCAAAGAGCAAAACTTTAGACTGGTCCAAATTCAAAGCATTTGTAGATGACAAACGTTTTACTCTAATGATAGGATCTTTTTCACAAAGAGTGGAAAACATTATGGAAAAAGGAGAAAATGCTGGTTACCAGCATTTTCTAGTTTTTCCAGTGTTTTTAGTTCCACTGGCCTAAGGCCCGGTGTCCGTCGTGCATCCGTGTGTGCGTGTGTCCGTCAGTCTGTGCATGCGTTAACTTTTACTTCAAACATCTTCTCTGAAACTACCTATCCAATTTTGATGAAATTTCACAGAAATGATCCTGCCATGGTTCTCTTCAAATTTCTTGAAAGAATTTGATTCCTTCAAAAACTCTGGTTGCCATGGCAACAAATCTAAAAAAATATTGAAAATCTTTGAAAAACTTCTCGTCTGAAACCGTAAGGCCCAAAGGCTGCCAAATTTGGCATGTAGCTTTACCTAATAGACCTCTACCAAGTTTCTTCAAATTATAGCCCTGGGGTCAAAATTGGCCTCGCCCTGGAGGTCACAAGTTTTGCATGGGCTTATATAGTGAAAACTTTAGAAATTTTCCTGTGCCTAGCCATAAGGCTTAGGGCTACCATGTTTTGCATGTAGCTTTATGTAGCGGGTCTCTTAACCAAGAGTGCCCAAATTATAGCCGTGGGGTCAAATTTGGCCCTGCTGGGGGCGTCACAAGTTTTACATGGGCTTACATAGGGAATATATTAGAACTACAGTCAAATCTGTGTACAGCAGCCAGTCAAGGGATGTGCCCAAATTGGCTGCTGTACACAGATTGGCTGCTGTTCACAGTACTTATTTGTCGCACATTATTATCATACAATTAATGTGACCGCTGGCTGCATTTCACAATATCACGCTATACACAGTGCAATTAAAGAAGGAAATTGCACGGGGGGAATTCGAGTGGCCGTTGTCGATAGATCGGCCGCTGTTCAGGTATGACCGCTAACTTAGATTTGACTGTATTTTTGAACTTAGCCACAAGGCCTACTGGCTACCAAATTTTGCATGTAGGTTTATTTTAATAGACATCTACCAAGTTTCTTCAAATTATAGCCCTGGAGTCAAAATTGGCCCCATCCCAGGGGTCACAAGTTTTACATTGGCTAATTATATAGTGAAAACTTTATCTTCCTGTACCTAGCCATACGGCCTAGGGCTACCAAATTTTGCATGTAGCTTTATTTAGTGGGCGTCCGCCTAGAGAGCCAATATTATAGCCCTGGGATCGAGTTTTACCCTGCCCCTGCCCATCATGGCCCTCTTGTTTTATTGCCTTTCACCCTTGGGTCATTAAAATTCAGGATTATGTGGCAAAGGGTTTATGAATGAAGTAGATATTTTAGAGAGTAGAAGTCTCTCAAAGGAATGATTTGAATGGTCTCTCTGCCATTTACTTGACTTATAAGACAGTGTAGACACATAATCAGGCATCTGTCACATCTTGATCTGCAGTGTGTTAAATTCAGTTGCTAAAGAAGGACTGGTTTTCCTTTGACTTTTCTCATATAGGGGTCATTTTGACCCCTCCCCCTTTCAAATCAAATGCACTTTTTTTTGGCAAACTTGGCCTTGTAAAACCAAATATTTAACCTGTTACCAAATTATCCCAAGTATTAACAATCCTGAAGAATAACCGTAGGTAGCTGGTAACCAGCATTTTTCCTTTTCCTGCAACATTTTCTGCCCTTCCATAGAAAAAATATCATGATCCTAGACACATTAGAATTGTCGTATGCAAATGCTTTCAATTTGGAGGAGTCCAAAACTTTGTCGTGTGGGAAAGTGATTAGACATCTAATAATATCAGGTTACAGATGGTAAAGCTTGTCAAAAACCAAGAGCTTGTGCATAAAATGCATCAACGGTGGCAATTATATAAATTTTGGGAGACTAAAAAATTTGTTGGTCCAAATTCTAGGGGTAAGAGGGTCACTAAAGATGTCCCTTGCTTGCCACATGGTAACCTTTTACCACATGATGAAATGTTTGACTCTTCCAAAGGAAAAGGAATTGCAGACTACAATATCAATTTTGCTCAAATGATGGAATTTGTCCTTGATGTGGTAGAAAACATTGTGGGAAAAGGAGAAAATGCTGGTTACTAGCATTTTCTGCTTTTCCCACAATGTTTTCAAAAGGCCTTCTTTCTCAGTGTTGTTAAAACTCGGGATGGTATGGTAAAGTGCTAATGGAGTATTGATTGTATGATACCAGAGTATTATTTTAGATAATATTTGCAGGGATAATGAATGTCACTGTAATATTACATGAAGTCATTACTTTGATTTTTATATCATATTACAAAATCATCCCAAATTAAGAAACAAGTTTCTAAAATATTAATCCGTTGGCACCTTTCACAACTTATATTGACTTTGTAGCCAGTGTAGATCAAGATAAGCCTTAAGGAACCTGCAGTCTGATCCATTATGTAGGCTGTCTGCTTTGTTAAGATGATTCTAGTGAAAAGATACACTAAAAATGAATTTATTTGAGTTTTATTTCTAGATTGTTAATGCCTGTTGGGTTATTTGGCATATTAATCCTTCACCACACAATCCTGAATTTTAATGACCCTGAGCAAGAGGCCTTTTGAAAACAATGTGGGAAAAGGAGAAAATGCTGGTAACCAGCATTTTCTCCTTTTCCCACAATGTTTTCTGCCCTTCCCAAAATAAATCTTGATTTTTGATTCAAGTTTATTTTGTCTGCAAATGCTTTGAATCTAGACTAGTCTAAAATTTTCTCGTTTGGTAAGGGTTAAAAATAATCATTTGAAAGTTAACCCTTCCAGCAGGGAATAAATCCACCAGACATGGTCAATCTAGAAATGAGACTAGAAATAATGTGGAAATAATTTCAACTTCATGGTGGCTTTGGTATGTAATGTGTCAGTTAAGTGGACAGTGTAGATCAAAGATCAGACTGCACATTTTGTGCAGACAGATTTTGATCTACACTGGCTGCAAAGACAACTATAGTTGTGGAAGGCACAATAACCTTTTACCAAACAACACAATTTTGGACTTGTCCAAAATCCAAAGCATTTACAGGCCACAGATCAAAATTAATATGGTTCAAACTGAGAAATTTGTCTCTGAAAGGGTAGAAAACATTGTGGGAAGAGGAGAAAATGCTGCTTACCAGCATTTTCTGCTTTTCCCACAAGGTTTTCTAAATCTACTTTCGCAAGGTTGTTAAAACTGGGGATTGTGCAGTAAAGGGTTAAGGAATACATGTCCTGGATGTTTAGTGAATATTCTTATCAAAATAGCCTTGAGACTTAACCCTTATCCTGCTAAATAAAAGAAATGAAACTTTCAAGCCGACTGTAGAAACCCAAATATTACTATTTGAAATGTAGTTTTGGAGGAAAGAAATCGCCTAGTCGGACAGTGTAGATCCAAGATCAGACTGCACGTTCTGTGCAGTCTGATCTTGATCTACGCTGTCTGCAAAAGGTCAGCGAGTCGCGATAAACAGCCTAAGGGTTAACACATATAGCAGAGTTTCCTTGTTTCTTGAAAAACCAGTTTCATTTCCCCCCAGTGTTAATGAAAAACGGCTGGTTCCTTTGTTCAGTTGTCAGGTCTAATGAGTCTTACAGACAAAAAAATGTCAGGAAGTATTGAACCTATTACAGTACATGCTACATTAACCTTTTACCAAACAACCCCATATTTTAACTCTTAAACTGTTAAAAATGTTAAATAAAACTTTCTAGCCAATAATAAAAAACAAAACAGTGCCATTTCAAAATTAAATTCGGGAGGATGAATATCACCTTATCGGACAGTGCAGATGCAAGATCAGACTGCACATTCTGTGCAGTCTGATCTTGATCTACACTTTCTGCTAAAGGTTCTTAAGTTGTACTTACCATCAGCAGCCTGAGTGAGGGTTGACATCCCTGGAGAAAGAGGCCTTTGAAAATGTGGGTAAAGGAGTAAATGCTGAATTTCAGCCAGCAATTTCCCTCAATGTTTTTCACCCTTTTACAGGCAGTGCTATTGTTTGAGCCGAATTTGTAATCTGCAAATACTTTGAATTTGGACCAGTCTTACAAATATGTAGTTTTGGTAAAGAGTTAGGAAAGGACAGAAAATATGACAAATTGCACAGGATAAGATGAGAAAATGTGACAAATTGCACATTATACCATCATTTGAAAAAAATGATTTTTTTTTCAGTGTTTAAAATATTTTGTAAAGGGACTAGTTGCATATTACAAGCAGTAACTGTTGCTCATTTAGCACAATGTTTTGAAAAAAGTTAAATCGCAGGGGGGGTAGGTAGCTGAACAAAAATGGGTTTTACATATCTAATATTAAGAAATTTTTGGGCTACTCTGAAGAAGGCTTTGAGTCCGAAAAGTTTAATAGACAAATGGATCCCCTCCCCAAAGCATGCATAAAAAAAAAACCATCCAGGAAAATGGACAAAACTGGATTTTTCATGTATTTTTATGCTGAGCTTCAAGTGACTTGGACATTTACTAAGTGACTTCCTTATGTTTCCTGTGTGCAGCCTGGGACAGCAAAAGCAATTTGAAGCAACGTTGGAAACCCAACTGCAGAGAGAATCACAGAATTTGGGCAACCACTGTTTCTCTTCTGTACATCTATGTACCGTCATGGGCAGCTTACTTCAATTATTGAGAAACCATTCTGCTATGCTTATGCCTCCTGGTTGACCCAAGAGCCTTGTACATTGCCCAAATTGATTGGGCAACTGTTTGCAGACCAGTTTGCATCCATTCTGGGACTGAGACCATGTTTGTGTTTACCTTCTGCATCCTTTCTACATCATTTTGGGTGCCTTTCTTTCTCAGTAATACTTTAGCCACCATTTTAAATATGTTTAATCCTTTACCAAACAATCCCGACTTTTAACAACCCTCCTGCTGAAAAAAAGCCTTTTGAAAACAGTGTGGGAAAAGGAGAAGATGCTGGTAACCAGCATTTTCTCATTTCCCGACAATATTTTCTACCCTTCCGAATACAAACCTTGAAATTTTAGTCACATTTACTTTGTTGTCTGAAAATGCTTTCAATTTGGACTAGTCCTGAATTTTGTCATTTGGTAAAGGGTTAAGGCTTTGGCGACCATGTTATCTGTGGAGATGTCTGAGCATCCTGAAACAACCTTTTGGAGACCAGGGCAACCATAATGGCATTCTCTGTTCCTCCAAGTGACCTGTTCAAGGATTCTACAAGGAACACTCAAAGGTGGTCCTCTCTGTGTAAAGGACCTCTTAGATATGGATATCTTAATATCTAGTCTGATTCATGATCCAACTATGTCATAACTCTTTCCAAAGGATAGTTTTAGACTTTCTAAAATGAAAGCATTATGCAGACAACAAATTAAATGTGGTTCACAAGACAAAATTTGTCATGGGATGGGTAGAAAACATTGTGGGAAAAGGAGAAAATGCTGGTTACCAGCATTTTCTCCTTTTTCCACAATGTTTTCAAAAGCCTTCTCCCACCAGGTTGTCAAAACTTGGTAAAGGGACAATCAATAGTTCTTGGAGTTCAACTCTTTACAAAACAATAAAATTCCAGATTTGTTCAATTTTAGTACAGTTGCAGACAACAAATCAAATTCAGCCCAAACGATGAGATATGTTTATTGCAAGGGTAGAGAACATTGTGGGGAAAAAGGAGGAAAGGTTTGTTACTAGCATTTGCTCCTTTTTCCCCATCATATTTTTGAAAGCCTTTTTCAATAGGGTCATTTAAGCACATGATTGTGTGGTAAGGATGAAAGATCCTTGGGGATAAAAAAAAGGAACTTCGGAGAGAATTTGAATAAGGGGAATCTGATTTCTGGGGGAACATTTCATTATCATGCTGTCATGATATTGGAATGTTTCTATCATTATGCAATTATACTGGAATTAAATTTGCATAGCATTGGCCTCTTAGCTCTGATGCTGAGTAGTAAGTGAGAGGTTACCAGCATTTTGTCCTTTTCCCACAATGTTTTCAAAAGCTGTTTTGGTTGTTAACGTTTATAGTGCTAATAAATAAGAGGATTCTTTGTCAATACAAAAGCTGTAAATGTTGCGTTATCATGCTGTTTTTTGTCTCTATATCTGGCAGACAGTGTAGATCAAACTATGATGTTTAATGCAGTTTGATCTTGGTCTGTCAGCAAATAAACAACTAAGTCCTTGTCTTGCGCTACAAGGCATAATGTGTGTGTTTAATTTCCTGTAAGAAAACTAAAGAACCACACTAAAACTATGAATTATGGTAATCTAAATCGCACTGCATATTGAATAATGCTCTTCAGACTGATGACAAAACAGGTTTCTATTTTAAACACTTTACCTAGCAATCCAGAGTTTTATAACCCTGAACCTTTTGATAACATTGTGGGAAATGGAGATAAAGCTGTTAACCAGCATTTTTTTTCCTTTTCCTACAACAATTTGTACAAAAGCAAATCAAACAATATAACCAAATTAAATTCTGTATCAGCAAATTGCTTTGGATTTAGGCAAGCCAAAACTTTGTTAAAGAGTGAACCAGTCAACCCTAAGCGCCTTTAGCTGCTTTTGAGATCAAGATCAGACAGCACAAAACATGTAGTATGATCTTTGATCTTCACTGTCGGTTTTGCTGAAATATTCTGTTCAATAGCAACCTTGATGTTGCTCTTATTATGGCGCAATTTCCAAAATGAAAATGTTGGTTGGAAATATTTGGTGCTCTAAGGTTAAAGGTTTGGTCACACCGAGCTAACAGACGAGTAACGGATAAAAAATCATTTTATCCGTTTGTGTCCGTTCGTATCCGTTTTATGTCGGTTTCGTACCCGGTGAATCCGCTACTTGTCCGGCGACGTCCGGAGATGCCCGTTCCGTCTGGTGGGAAGTTTTAAGCATGTTCAAAAATTTCCAACAGACAAAACAGACAGAGACGTGCAAATGATAGACTTTGGATGCATCTGACTATTTATACCCTCGGCATGTCACGAGACTGGTACGTTCCTCATATGTTGGTGTTCGGTACATTTCCGTTCATCGTACGTTGGAAGAACGTTTTGTCCAGTTCTCATGCGTTGCACTTCCGTTTTATCCGGTACAAGTCCGTTACTCGTACGGTGATATCCGTTAATAGACTGTTTATTATCCGGTGCATATCCGGTAAACGTGCGTTTTTTCCGTTACATGTGCAGTCATTGTGTGGCTTCCTTGCTCCACACACTGATAGCGTGAGCCTCGAGCGGCAGAGGAGATGAATTTGTTACCGGATAACCAAATTCTGCATGTTTTTGTCCGTTTTCCTTCTGTTACATATCCGTCAGCCGGTCTGACCAAGCCTTTAACTTTTTTCCACATGGCAAAATTTTGGACTCGACCAAATTTGAAGCATTTGCAGATGATCAAATAAATGTAGCATAAATGATGATTTCTGTCTTTGATAGGGTAGAAAACATGGTTGGATAAGGAGAAAATGCTGGTTACCAGCATTTTCTCCTTTTCCCACAATGTTTTCTAAAGCCCTCTCTTTCAGGGTTGTTAAAACTTGGGAATGGGTTAATAAGGTAAAGGGATTATCTCATTCTGATGGTGGAATAAATTTTATGATATGTACATTATGTGTACTTAAACTCTTGATTTTTGATTGTGCATTAGGAAAGTTAAGCTACAAACAGTGGATAAAAAAGTGTATAAGAGGTGAATTACAACTGGATTAGTGAAAGATTAAATAGTTACTGACTTAGATAAGGACTGATATTGATGTTCTCTGGGAATAGTTAGCAGATCTTTGTGTACTTATAATGGCTTTGATACTTTGTATTTGATTTGTTCAGATTTACACATTGCATTCCTCCCTATTTCTTTCCAGACCCCTTTTCAAAAAAGATAAGAGTACATAATTGTGTGGCAAAATTGAACTGAGATAAATTAGTCGCCTATATTTCATGTTCATGAGTTCCTGTGCAACGTATGGGGTATTATCTAAATAAGGTCATTGAATATGCAAATGTCTCGGTTTAATTTTGTCAAGCAATACAACGCAATATAACAGTGTGTTTTTAAGACAATATTCATGTCTTCAAAGGGATTGGACTAATCAATGTATTTTATCGGCCAACTTACATGTCTCATCAGATGGCCAGTACAGTATGTTTAACAGTCACTTGAGTTACTTTAACAGTACTCTCTGTAAAACAGTCCTGTAAAGCTTTTGGCTGCTTTTCCACACAAACAGCTGACTGTGAAAAGCTAGTTTTGGATTGATTATAGCATTTGCACTGAGTTCAACAGAAGTCACGAACAGAATTAAGGTTCTTCTCAATAACTTAGGTTTGCATTAACCCCTTTACCAAACAGTCCAGCATCTTAGCGACCTCGAGGAAGAAGGCTTTTGTTGAAAACATTGTGGGAAAAGGTGAAAATGCTGGTTACCAGCATTTTTGTCCTTTCCCACAATGTTTTCAACCCTGTCAAAGACAATTTCCTCTTTTTGAGTCATCTTTCATTTGTTGTACATGCAAGTTACATTATATTTAGATTTGGCCATGTCAAACATTTTGTCATGTGCTAAAGAGTTAATGTTGTATTTGTGAATGAGACTTGCTACACAGGCAAATAGCTTAGGACTGATTTTTGGTAAAGATCACTGTAATCTGAAGACAAAAATGCTGAAAATGTAGAATTTTTTTTTAAAGTCTATTATTTTCTCTTTCTTTTTAACTTGCAGGGGAGATCAAGAGATCCTCGACGACGAGCAACAGTAGCGTATAACCCGCAGTATAACAGGTCTTTGGATTATGAGGGCACCATGTCCGAGGTTGACGGTCCAACTCTCCATCGTGGTGGATATGTCAGATCTAGTCTTCCAGCCTCAGCGGCCCGGAGCCCACCATCTACTTTAGATAAACCTCCAGGTAACATGGTGCTGGATGAAGTCCATGCTTAATATTGAAATTCAAAATGCTGAGATCAAATGCAGACTACAAAGGCTGTGTTGTCAGTTGACTGGGATTGTCTTTAAAAGGGAAGAAAATATTGAGGGAAAAGGTGAAAATGCTGGTTACCAGCTTTTTCTCTCTTTCTCTCAGAGTTCTAATTTTAGAATTCTTCCATGGGGGTTGTCTTAACATGAGATTATTTGGTAATGGGTTAATAAATTATACACTTTTGGTAAATTGTGGACAACAAATATCATGGGTCAAGATCATACAGCTCAGAAAGTGCAGTCAGCTTTTAGATCAGAACTGCTTGATATTGATGAGATATCTGAGTGCTATAATGAAAACTGTATTGAAATGGTGATATATGAATCTTTTGTATTTACCATAAAGTTACTGTTTTGATTTGTTGGAAAACTGTAGGAAAAGGAGAAAATTTACCTCTTTCCCTTAAATTGTTACAACTTTATACCACAATGATCTTTTGTTGTAGATAGCAGAGTTTGAAAACATAGCAGGAAAAGGAGAAAATTCTTGTAATCAGCATTTTCCTCTTTTCTTGAAATGTTTTCTACCTCAGCTGATACAGATTCCATCACATAAGCTAGATTTTATTTTTACGTTTAATTTGTTGTCTGGGAATGCTACTTAAAAATGGATGAGTTTAATTCCATTTTCATCTAGTAAAAAGATTTACCCTATACCACACAATGCCGACTTTTAAAGATCCTGACACAGAAACCTTTTGAAAACATTGTGGGAAAAGGAGAAATGCTGGTAACCAGCATTTTCTCCTTTTCCCACAATGTTTTTTAAGGATAGATTTTGTCATTTAGGCCACCTTCAATTTGTCTTTTGCAAATGCTTTAAATTTGGACCAGTCTGAAATTTTGTTGTCTGGTTAAGGGTTAATCGTATACAATCCCATGTTTTAGAGAAAGAGGCGTTTAGAAAGAAGTTAACCCTTTACCAAATGACAAAACTTTAGACTTGCTTAAATTGAAAGCATTTGCAGGAGATTAATAAAAATATTTCTCGTGTCTGGATTTTTTTTTTCACAGAGTAGTAAACACTGTTGGAAAAGGAGAAAATGCTGGTTACCAGTGTTTCTTCCTTTTCCCACGTTTTCAAAGGGCATTTTCTTTAAGGTCGTTAAAGGGGTAGTTTGGTAAAGAGTTAAAACTGGTCTTCTGGAGGAGTCTGTTTACTAGCATTTTCTCCTTTTCCCACAATGTTTTTAAAGGCCTTCTTTTTCAGGCTCATTAAAACTCGGGATTGTGTGGTATAAAGAGTCAAGGTGTAACATGTTAAGAAGGGAAAGCTGACAACTGGAGGACATTATTTTCTAGACAGCCAAACAAAAACTTGCAGTCTTGGTTTGCTCCTAGAGCTGCACTTTATTGATTTTACCTTCATTCATCTCTCATAAATACAACAGGTTTCTAACATTTTCTCCTAACCACAAATTAAAGTGCTCAACTTTTTATCAAACTACAAAATTTGTGAATTTGTGTTGTTAACTGGCATTTTCTCCTATTCCCACTGTTTTCTACCCTATCAAAGACATAGATAATCATTTGAGCTACGTTCAGATTTGCTGCTGCAAATGCTTTCAGTATAGACCAGTCTACAATTTTGTCGTTAGGTAAAGAGTTGACAGCTTATATTCTTTATTCGCAGGTCTAGTATTCTTAATTTTCCGAGATGAAACCAAGAAAGCATTACTACCTAATGAGATTACTCATCTGGATACAGTGCGTGCCATGTTTGTCCGCTCGTTTCCGGGAAAATTGACCATGTCTTTCTTAGAATCGCCTAAACGAAAAATCTACATATTGGACCCAAGAACAAATATATATTATCAACTTGAAGATCTCAGGTAATGATTTTCTTTTACTCTATTCTAGTACAAGAAAACTCTTTCCTTGACTGTAAAAGGTCCGCACAGTGTTCAGTTCACTAGTTTTAATAATTTGGCTGTGCCAGGAGGGCAAACTCTTGCAATCCCCCTACATGTAGGTTTCATGCCCTGTATTAACTTAACCATCAACGACTTGGCAAGGCTCTTGACACAAACACTGAAGATACCATGTCATAATTATAGGAATAATGAACATTTAATTTAAGTATGATGTATTGCTACAGTCATGGGAAACCTATTTGTGCTAAAGAAAAATTTGCTCATACTAGCCATTTCTAGTTTTGCCACAATGCTGAAAAAGTGGTTTGTTGCAAGATCGAAAAAGTTCATGTTGCAATTGGTAATGTGTCAACCCTTTACCAAAATACTTGGGTTTTAATGACCGCTGTGGTAGAAGGCTTTTGAAAAAACTCTGTGAAAAAGGTGGTAATCAGCATTTTCCTCTTTTTCCATATTGTTACCTACCTTTTCAAAGAGTAATCCCATCGTTTGAGATACATTTTATATGTCATCTGCAAATGTATCCAACATTTTACTTTTGTCTGTGAAAGAGTGAAGTGAATTTAATCTTTTCTGGCATGAAATATTACAACAGCAAACATTTAATAGACTAAGATCCAAGGTTGTACTACACAGACCTATAAATCTGATCTTCAGTACTAACTACTTGTAGACCACAAAGAACACTGAAATGATAAGATTGTTTTTAACAAAGAAGAAAACATTGTGCAAAAAGGAAAAAATGCTGGTTACCAGCATTTTTTCCTTTTTGCACAATGTTTTCCAAAACCTTTATCTTCAGGGTCATTAGAACATGGGATTGTTTGTTGAAGGGCCCAGATTCACCACATGAGATGAAACATAATTTTACAGACATTATATACATGAAGGATAGAACATAACGTACAGAGGTTGTCAGACTGTCTTACTCATCTCATGCATGTGTCATCAAACTAATTAAAACTCAGCAGTTTAATTGCAATCCCTAAATGGTTTACTGTGTTATTAATTAAAATCCCTTGTCCCTTTCATGTTCATGTCCAAGATAAAAGATGTGCTATCATATCTTGATTTTCTAGTTCTTTGCAGACAGTTTTCTTAACTGTTTACCACACAATCCTGACTTTTTACGACCCTGGAAAAGAAGGCTTTTGAAAACATTGTGGGAAAAGGAGAAAATGCTGGTAACCAGCATTTTTTCCTTTTCCCACAATGTTTTCTTCCCTTCCCAAGACAAATTTCAATTCTTGAGTCACATTAATTTTGTCATCTGCAAATGCTTCCAATTTGGACTTGTCTAAAATTATGTCGTTTGGTAAAGAGTTAAGCTACAACAATGGTTTGTTCAGAATATGCTACAGAATACTGGACAGTGTAGATTCATGATCAAACTGCATATTCTGTACAGACTCTCTACAGATTAACACCTTACCAAAGGACAATATTGTAGACATACCCAAATTGAAAACATTTGCAGATGACAAGTGAAATAGGGCTTAACTGATAGTATTTATCTTTGGTAGTCAAGAAAATGTTGTGGAAAAGGAGAAAATGCTGTTTACCAGCATTTTCTCCTTTTCCCACAATGTTTTCAAAATCCATGCTCCTCAAGGTCATTAAAACTCAGGATTGTTTGCTAAAGGGTTAATTTTTACAAAATATTCTGTCCAGACACAGCCTTGTTATTGCCATACTAATGTTCCTTTCTGAATGACTTAAGGTCTACGGCCCCTAACTCTCATATCAAAAGAAGGAAGCTGCCGAAATTTGCCGAATGGTCTTTACAAAAATGTGGTTGTGAAACCATATTTACCGATGAGTTAGTGAGTTTACGGCCCCTAATTCTCATTTGAAAAGACGGAAGCTGCCGAGATTGGCCGAACAGCCTTTACAAAAATGTCTGTGTTACACGATATTTACCGAATAGTTAGGGGTCGTAATCCTTAAATCTTTATCCCAATGGTTTTACAGTTTAGGGAAGAAGGCTCATTGGAATATTGTCGAAAGAGGAGAAAGTGCTGATAACCACTCGTTCACAAGAAATACAGTCATTTTGAGCCACCTTTAACTCTTTACCAAATGACAACATTTTAGACTGGTCCAAATTGAAGGCAACATATTCAGTTTAGTGGTCTTTGATAGGATATAAAACATTTTGGGAAAAGAAAATGCTAGTTATCAGCATTTTCTCCTTTTTATATGCCCGAAGGGTCATATTATGTTATGGCCCCGGTCGTCCGTCTGTCGGTTTGTCCGTTAGCAATTTCTTGTGTGCGCAACTCCTCCTACAGTTTCCATTGCAATAAGTTTAAACTTACCACAATGAATCTCTATGATGTGTAGTTGTGCATGCGACTTTTAAAATTTGGATCTCTTTAGGGGTTCTAGATTTTAACCCATTTCATTGACAAGCCCCTTTGGGCGTATATGCGCCGCTCTGCAAAGCTCTTGTTTCACAAAGTTAGGAAAACGCAATGTTAGGAAAACCTTCAGAGCCATTACAACTCAGAATCATGTGGTAAAGGAATAACCCATTACCACATGGCAAAGTTTTAGACCTACCCAAATTGAAAGCATTTGCAGACGACAATCACATGACCCAATTTGTCTTTGATATGGTCGAAAACTTTGTGGGAAAAGGACAAAATGCTGGTTACCAGCATTTTCTCCGTTTTCCCCACAAAGGAGAAAATGCTGGTTACCAGCATTTTCTCCGTTTTCCACAATGTTTTCAAAAGGCTTCTTCAGGGTTGGCAAAAGTCGTCTGTGTGGTAAAGGGTTAAAAAGTTGTTTGCCTGTACTTTTTAATATGGATGAGTTTTAAGTAATTTTAAGGGCTGGTAAAGAGTTTGAATATCCATTTCATATAGGGCTTGCAACACGCGAAAAAGGGCACTCGGACATTAGCGTAAAGTGTCGTCTCGGATTAGCCTGCATGGACTCCAAGACTGCACTTTACGACTGCATTAGATTTTGTCCAGCAGCTGACTTGCACAAAACAGAAAATTACATAAAAAAGGGAAAATTGTTGTTTCGGATTAGCCTGCCTGGACTGCACAGGCTGATCGGAGACGACACTTTACGCAAGTGTCCGAATGCCCCTTTTTGTGTGTTGCAAGCCATATTGGTGCTCAGAGGGATTACCTTTTGAAGGTCAAATATTTCTAGTCAGTATGGCAGAACCAAACTGTCAAGTATGAATGCTACTTTTTGTCGTAATACATGTTTACCATCACCTGTTACAGTATAGTCTAGATGCTAGATGAGATAGGCAGTTCTTTGCAGTCACATCTTGGATCCACTCTTCTGACAGAATGTTACTAGAATCAATTTTGGTGTCAAAAGGAATGGAATCATGCTGTTACCACGACAACGCAAATTGGAATTCTAATGACTCTGAAATGTTTTCAATGTTGGTACAATGATTGAAAGCTGAATAGAATTTTGAATTTAACCCTTAACTCTAAATTTGTTCAGCTGTGCTTTTAGTCACTGTAGATCAAGATCAGACTGCAACAATGTGCTACAAACAACTGTTAAAGGACATTTCTGGATTGTATTTCCTTACTGGACATGTCTGTCTGATTCATGTAGGGGTTTAATTGTAAAATTATAAAAAGTAAAAGAATATGTAAGTAGCAGAAATTTTGCGTATTTCTTGTCTTCAAATAAAAATTTGCTGAGCCTTGATAGCGAACAGGCTTTGATTACAAGTGGTCACTGGTTTGAATTCTCAGGTTGGCAGCCAAATTTTGTCCGAGGATTGACGATCACCATCATGACAGGATTCATTCCTCTCTCACCACTGATCATTACTTCCATGATTATGTTGGATAGCAGCCAGTAGCTTTGGAAGGATATTGTGAGAAGTACTGGTAAAAGAAACCTAAGGAAAGCATGGATAGGTGAACTTGCCACAGTGATATAACTGAAATAATGTTGAAAAAGGCATTAATCACCAGACAATCAATCACTCAACCAAATTTAATTCTAATTCTAAATTCAATAGACTTTCTGTCTCGGCCAGTTAGATAGTTAAGTGGTTCAATTATGAACAAGAAAAAGACTGCCTCACAAAAATGCAGGTACTTTAGATTCATGATAAGGCAGCATGTTGGCTGCATTAAGTGCAACACTGTCTGAAAAAGCAAATGAAATTGTGCTTAGCTGATGCCCTTCACTCTTTACCAAACGACAAAGTTTTAGACTTGTCCAAATTGAAAGCATTTGCAGACAACAAAAAAAATGTGACTGAAAAATTGAAATTTGTTTTGGGAAAGGTAGAAAACATTGTGGGAAAGTAGAAAATGCTGGTCACCAGCATTTTCTCCTTTTTCTACAATGTTTTCAAAAGGCTTCTTTTTCAAGGTCGTTAAAAGTCGGGATTGTGTGGTAAAGAGTTAATCTTTATCCTGCTGAATAACGTGGATAAAACTTTCAAGCCGATAGTAATGATATTTCAAACTTGGTTGTTTTTTTTTTTTGAGGAAGATGTCTCCTTATCAGACGGTGTAGGTCATAGATCAGACTGCACGTTCTGTGCAGTCTGATCTTGACCTACACTGTCTGCAAAAGGTCAGTGAGTTGTGCTTAGCAGCTTAAGGGTTAATAACTTTCTGGTAGTTTCCTTTGAATGAGGCCAAAAATTATTGAATTGAGAGGTTTTTGATTGAAACCTGTTTACTATGCAAAGGTAGATAACCAAGATTAAGCCATGAATAGTATGTTATTGTAAATTCTTCCCCCTTATCAATTTCTCTGACAGCTATGATTTTTTATTACTCAGAGTTTTCTGTCTCAAAATATGATAATTAGCAAAAAAATAATGAAATATGGAATAGTGATATGCATACATAACATTTGTTTTGATGAACATTTTCCTTTATGCTGATTTATTTTATTTTTTAATGTGCTTTCATTTGAAAGCTGCTTAACCTTTTACTACAAATCCAGAGTTTTAAAAACACTGATTGGTAAGACTTTTGAAAAAATTGTGAGCAAAGAATAAAATGCTGGTAACTTCTTTTTTTATCCTTAAGCTTTCAGAAAGTGGGGTTTTTTTTAAAACCTTTTTGCAGACAAATCCCATCATTTGAAGCACATTTAATTTGTCATCTGCAAATTTTGTCGATTTGGATGAGTCTAAATTTTGTCATCAAGAAAAGAGTTAAACACAGCAGAAGTATGAAAACACGCTTTAATGAGGAATTTTTAATGAGTCAGTTTGTGCCAATGTTTGTTTTGTGACTGATTTCATTGTTGGCAAGACATATTAACTATGAAGTGATCCTTAATCCTAGAATTAACCACAGTATCTGTTGCTGTTGCAGCCTTGTAGATAAATGTCAGACTGCACATAACCTGCAGTCTGATCTTACATCCACAATATCTGTTATTTTGTTGCAGTTTCTGGCCAAAACAGCCTGGTAATCACAGTAATTTGGTTTTATTTGCCCGATACAAAGTATCTATTGCTTTTTTAATTTGATCAGTGAAATTAATCAACTAGATTTCTTATTCTTATATTGTCATTGTTGCTGTTGTTTCAGTTCAGCTGCTAATAAGAAAAAGATGTAAAATTCGTTGGGTTTTTAAACCCTTTACCTAATGACAAATTCTAGACGCTTCCAATTGAAAGTGTCTGCAGACAACAAATTTGAAAGTGATACAAATAAGCTGATACTCTTTGACAGAGTAGAAAACATGGTGGGAAAAGGAGAAAATGCTGGTTACCAGCATTTTCCCCTTTTCTCGCCATGTTTTCAAAAGCCTTCTTCTTTCAGGGTCGTTAAAACCCTGGATTGTGTGTTAAAGGGTTAATGCTTTCTTCAGGAAATAATCATATTCCTATTACATTTCAGAGATATAAAAGATAGGACAGTTCTGCGAGTTCACGAGTGTGACAGTCAGGAACCACAGCGGGTTTTAGAAAAACCTGAAGTTAGGGGGCGCACCATTCATCTACCCCCGGGGTCTCAGGGATATTACGGCTCCTCACCCTCCTCTGCAATAACTAGTCAGGTAACTAAAGCAATTTTTTTTACATTTGTATAAGGTACTTGTTTAACCCTTTCCCAGGTAAGCTCTGATGTTGAAGGCGTTTAAAAATACTGTGGTAAAAGGAGAAAAAGCTCATAATAAACATTTTCCACAGTGTTTTCTTCACTTACAGATAAAAATACAACCTTTATAGCCACTCTAAATTTGTCGTATGCAAATTCTTTCAATTTCAGCAGACCAAAATTACCTCATCTGGTAAAGAGTTAAGCCTTTACCGTACAATGCTGTGTTTTAAAGACCCTGAAAAAAAAAACATTTTGAAAACATTGTAGGAAAAGGAGAAAATGCTGGTAACCAGCATTTTTCTCCTTTTCCCATAATGTTTTCTACCCTATCAAAGACAAATTCCATCATTTGAGACACATTTAAATTGTTGTCTGCAAACTTTTTCAATATGGAAAAGTCTACACTTTTTTCGTGTGGTAATGAGTTAACAGATATTTTTAACCAAGGAAAATTTTTGTTTCTTCTAGCAATTTGTAATTAGTGCAAAAGAAACACAAACTATCTTTAATTGACTACAAATATTGATTTAAAATGACATGCTGATCAAAACAACATGTCAAAGAATATATTTTAATAAATTTCTCCACTATATCTGTTAAATTTATCATCCTATTCTTTTAAAATTTTATTGCATGGTAAAGGATGAAAAAAGTTTAGAACTGCCTATAGAGTAATGACACCCAGTCAGGTATTGCTAATAAGAAATGACCAGCACAAATAATTGTCTACTTGATTTTTAGCTCCACTGGCCGAAGGCCAGCGGGCTTATGTCATGGCCTGTTGTCCGTCGTGCGTCCGTCCGTCCGTGCGTTAACTTTTTTTTAAAACGTCTTCTTCTCTGAAACTACCCATCCAATTTTGATGAAACTTCACAGAAATGATCCTGCCATGGTCCTCTTCAGAATTTCTTGAAAGAATTTAATTCCTTCAAAAACTCTGGTTGCCATGGCAACAAAACTGAAAAATTTTGAAAATCTTTGAAAATCTTCTTGTCTGAAACCGTAAGGCCAAGGGCTACCAAATTTGGCATGTAGCTTTATCTAGTGGACCTCTACCAAGTTTCTTCAATTTATAGCCCTGGGGTCAAAATTGGCCCCGCCCTGGGGGTTACAAGTTATACATGGGCTTATTTAGGGAGAACTTTAAAATTCCTCTTCTACCTAGCCATAGGGCCTAGAGCTACCAAATTTGGCATGTAGCTTTATCTAGTGGACCTCTGCCAAGATTGTTCAAATTATAGCCCTAGGGTCAAATTAGGCCCTGCCCGGGGGTAACAAGTTTTACATGGGCTTATATAACAAGTTTTACATGGGCTTATATAGGGAGAACTTTAAAATTCTTCTTTGACCTAGCCATGGGGCCTAGGGCGACCAAATTTGGCATGTAGCTTTATCTAGTGGACCTGTACCAAGGGTGTCCAAATTATAGCCGAGGGTCAAATTTGACTTCGCTCCGGGGGGTAACATGTTTTACATGGGCGGGCTTATATAGGAAAATCTTTCGCATCTAGCTATAAGGGCTAGGGCTATCAAATTTTGCATTTAGCTTTATCTAGGGGGTCTCTATCAAGGGTGCCCAAATTATAGCCCAGGGGGTCAAATGTAGCCCCACCCCAGGGGGTCACAAGTTCTACATGGTCTTATATAAGGAAACTTTAATAATCTACTTGCACATAGCCATATTTAGGCCTAGGGCTACCAAATTTTGCATGTAACTTTATATAATGGGCCTCTACCAAGAGGGCCCAAATTTTAACTTTGGGGGTCAAGTTTGACTCCACACCAGGGGTCACAAGTTTTACATTGGCTTTTATAGTGAAAACTTGATAAACCTGTGTCATGGATCACATATTTTACAGTGCCTTTTATTCAGCAAACTTGTTTTACATGACTTTTTATAGGGCAAGATTAAAAAATCTTTTTGTTTATAACCACACATTCTAGTTTCATATTGTAGGTCTGGGGTCAAAATTGCCTTCATTCCAGGGATCGCAAGTTTAACATGGGCTTCAAAATATTGTCACTTCAATTTAAACATTAATCAAGGGAAATAACTCTTTTTATGAAAGATAAAGTTCGTTACTATTTACCTCCCTTGATTATCAAGCTGCAGTGATACATGATTGGTGCTAGACAAGTTTTTTAGCTCCACTGGCCGAAGGCCAGCAGGCTTATGTTATGGCCCGTTGTCCGTTGTGCGTCCATCCGTATGTTAACTTTTTAGCTCACTTGAGCACAACGTGCTTAAGGGGAGCTTTTAGGATCACCTGGTGTCCGTCGTGCGTCGTGTGTCGTCAACAATTCTTTAAACATCAACTCCTCCTAAACCACTGGGCGGATTTGGACCAAACTTGGCTGGAATGTTCCTTGGAAGGTCCTCTTTAAAAACTGTTCACAGAATTTGATTCCATCAAAAACTCTGGTTGCCATTGCAACCAAATGGAATTTTTTAGGGAATTCTTTAAAAATCTTCTCCTCTGAAACCACGGGTCAGATTTTGAAATAATTTCACAGATATGCTCCTTGGGTGACCCTTTTTAAAAATTGTTCGTAAAATTTTGATCCGTCAAAAAATGTGGCTCTGGTGAATGGAGGCTTCTTGCACCATATAGAAATGAAGGAATTCTTCAAAATTCTTCTTCTCTGAAACCGCTGGTCAGATTTCAAAATAATTTCACAGGATTGTTCCTTGGGTGACCCTTTTCAAAAACTGTTCGTAAAATTTTGATACGTCAAAAAACGTGGCTACGGTGAATGGGGGCTTCTTGCACTATACAGAAATGAAGGAATTCTTTAAAAATCTTCTCCTCTGAAACAGCAGGTCAGATTTTGAAATAATTTCACAGGATTGTTGCTTGGGTGACCTTTTTCAAAAATTGTTCGTAAAATTTTGATCCGTCAAAAAATGTGGCTCTGGTGAATGGGGGCTACTTGCACTATATGGAAATTTAGAAATTCTTAAAAATTCTTCTTCTCTGAAACGACTGGTCAGAATTTTACTTAATAGCCAGTGGAGCGATACAGGGCCATCATGGCCCTCTTGTTAAACATACATCTTCACTCGATTTCAACCAGTTTTTTAACCGTTTTTAGCTCACCTGAGCACAACGTGCTCAAGGTGAGCTATTGTGATCGGCCTATGTCCGGTGTCCGGCGTCGTCGTCCGTCAACAATTTCTTTAAACATCTTCTTCTCCTAAACCACTGGGCCAATCTTGATGAAACTTGGGTGAAGCTCTACCAAAGTTGTTCAAAGAATTGAATTCCACCCATAACTCTGGTTGCTATGGCAACAAAAAGGGGAAAAAAATGCAAAATCTTTGAAAATCTTGTCCTCTGAAACTAGAAGGCGTAGAGTTTTGATATTTGGTATGTAGCATCTCCTAGTGGACCTCTACCAAGTTTGTTCATATGATGCCCCTGGGGTCAAAACTGGCCCCGCCCCAGGGGTCACAAGTTCCAACATAGGAACAAAGAAGGAAAACTTTAAAATTCTTCTCTGAAACTGGAAGGCATAGAGCTTTGATATTTGGTATGTAGCATCTGCTAGTGGACCTCTACCAAGTATGTTCATATGATGCCCCTGGGGTCAAAACTGGCCTCGCCCTGGGGGTCACAAGTTTGACAATAGAAACAAAGAAGGAAAACTTTAAAATTATTCTTCTTTGAAACTGGAAAGCGCAGAGCTTTGATATTTGGTATGTAGCATCTGCTAGTGGACCTCTACCAAGTTTGTTCATGCGATGCCCCTGGGGTCAAAGCTGGCCCCGCACCAGGGATCACAAGTTTAAACATAGGAACAAAGAAGGAAAACTTTAAAATTCTTCTTCTCTGAAACTGGTAGGCATAGAGCTTTGATATTTGATATGTAGCATCTGCTAGTGGACCTCTACCAAGTTTGTTCATACGCTGCCCCTGGGGTCAAAACTGGCCCCGCCCCGAGGGTCACAAGTTAGAACAAAGGAACAACGAAGGAAAACTTTGAAATTCTTCTCTAAAACTGGAAGGTGTAGAGCTTTGATATTTGGTATGTAGCATCTTCCTGTGGACCTCTACCAAGTTTGTTCATATAATGCCCCTGGGGTCAAAACTGGCCCCGCCCCACGGGTCACAAGTTTGAACATAGGAACAAAAAAGGGAAAACTTTAAAATTCTTCTTCTGTGAAATTTGAAGGCATAGAGCTTTTATATTTGGTATGTAGTGAACCTGTTCTAAGTTTGTTAGCCCACCTGAGCACAACATGTTCAGTGAGTTCAAAATTGGGTCACCTGGGGTCATAAACTAGGTCATTAGGTCAAATTAAAGAAATACCTTGTAGGCATTCTAGAGGCTACATTTATTGCTCAGATGACCTGAAATTTGGTCAGAATGTTTGTCCTGATCAAATCTCGGATGAGTGTGGATTTGGGTTACCTGGGATCATAAACTAGGTCACTAGGTCAAATTAAAAAAATACCTTAAGGGCGCTATAGAGGACCAAATTTTTTGCTCAATTGACTTGAAAATTGGTCAGAATGTTTGTCTTGATAAAATCTCACATGAATCTGAAGTTCGGTCAACTGTGATCATAAACTAGGTCACTAGGTCAAATTGAGGAAATACCTGTAGGGCACTCTAGAGGCCACATTTATTGTTCAATTGATTTGAAAATTGGTTAAAATGTTTCTCATGATGAAATCTAAGATGAGTTCAAAATTGGGTCACCTGGGAACATAATCTAGGTCACTAGGTCAAATTAAAGAAATACCTGAAGGGCACTCTAGAGGCCACATTTTTTGCCCAATTGACTTGAAAATTGGTCAGAATGTTTGTCTTGATGAAATATCGGATGAGTTTGGATTTGGTTCACCTGGGATCATAAACTAGGTCAGTAGGTCAAATTAAAGAAATATTTTTAGGCCACTCTAGAGACCACCTTTTTTGCTCAATTGACTTGAAAATTGGTCAGAATGTTTGTCTTGATCAAATCTCACATGAATCTGAGTTTGGATCAACTCGGGTCATAAACTAGGTCACTAGGTCAAATTGAAGAAATACCTTTAGGGCACTCTAGAGGTCACATTTTTGGCTCAATTGACTTGAAAATTTGTCAGAATGTTTGTCTTGATCAAATCGTACATGAGTCTGAATTTGGGTTAACTCTGGTCATGAACTCGGTCACTAGGTCAAATTAAAGAAATACCTTTGGGGCACTCTAGAGGCCACATTTATTGTTCAATTGATTTGAAAATTGGTTAAAATGTTTCTCTTGATAAAAATCTAAGATGATTTCAAAATTGGGTCACCTGGGGTCGTAATCTAGGTCACTAGGTCAAATTAAAGAAATACCTTTAGGAAACTCTAGAGGCCACATTTATTGCTCAATCGACTTGAAAATTGGTCAGAATGTTTGTCTTGATCAAATCTCACATGAATCCAAGTTTGGGTCAACTCGGGTCATAAACTAGGTCACTAGGTCAAATTAAAGAAATACCTCTAGGGCACTCTAGAGGCCACATTTTTGGCTCAATTGACTTGAAAATTGGTCAGAATGTTTGTCTTGATCAAATCTTACATGAGTCTGAATTTGGGTCAACTCGGGTCATAAACTAGGTCACTAGGTCAAATTGAAAAAATACCATTAGGGCACTCTAGATTAACTTGAAAACTGTTCAGAATGTTTGTCTTGATAAATATTTTGATGAGTTCTAAATTGGTTCACGTATTGTGGTAAAGTAGGTCACTAGGTCAACTTACGGAAATTTCTTATGGATGCTGTAGATGCCACATTTTAAGCTCAATTGACCTGACAATTGGTCAGAAATTAAATTTTGCATGTGGAGTGAAATTTCACCTATTGACTCAGGTGAGCGATCCAGGGCCATCATGGCCCTCTTGTTTTATTTATTTTATGAAACTATAATCACTCTTGTATCTTCATGCCAAATATTGCCCCAATGGTTGCAAGGTTGCACTGATTACAGCAGATAGAAAATGCATTTCATTCTATTGCGGCTAGCCATAGACATAACCAAAGTTTCCAGTTTAAATCGAAGACAAATCCCTACAGTTTCTTTACCCCATACACCTTACATTGATTTTTTATCTACGTTTACACAGCTGACTAGATCATAACACTGTCAAGTTTTAACAACGTTTGTTTACTCTCTGGCTGTAAAGATGTCTCTTAAAGGATAGGGCACCCTAATTCGGCTAAGACTCAGGTAATCTGTAATCGATCAACCAATAGGTGCTGGTTCCCCGCAACAATACCCCAAGTCTTAGCCGAATCCGTACGATGAAAAGTGATGTTATACGAATCCCATTAGGGTGCCCTATCCTTAAGCCTTTACTAGAAGACAAAATTATAGATTTGTCCAAACTGAAAGCATTTTTAGAAAACATATAAGCAACATTCTGGCAAAAGGGGCCTCCATTATACTAACCAAGTCATAACAGAACTAAAGATCAATAAAATCCATATTCTCTAACAATCAACTGTCTCTGGGGGTAGACTGGTCCTTTGACATGCAGAAAATTGACCAATGGCAAGAAGTTTTACCCCATGTCAGCCTGTTTGGACTGTGCAGGTTGACTTATGTCAATACTTTTTGCAGATGCATTAAGCCCCCTTTTCACAGAACATGACTCATCAAAGTGACCTTTAGTGATTAGATCTGTCTTAAAAGGGACAGAAAGCATTATGGGAACAGGAGAAAATGCTGGTCATCAGAATTTTCTCCTGTTCCCACAATGTTTTCAAAAGCTTCATTTCTCAGAGTTTAAAAACTTAGGATTGTTTGGTAAAGAGGTTATTACAGGGTAATAAATAAGCTTAATTATCTTTAAAATCTTGAACAAGAAAAATGTTAAGAATAAAGTGTCAGCCCCAATTTACAAGATTCTCATTCTGTACTATGTTCTGCTTTACACATCAGCAATTTCAGCATTATTATACCCCCGCAAAACGAATGTTTTCGGGGGTATACTGGAATCACCCTGTCTGTCCGTGTGTCCATCTGTGTACAAATAATTGCCTGTTTCTGTCAAAGCACTGGCGGGGGTATTAAGTCACATTCAGTGACAGTTCTAGTGTTGTACATGTTATGAGTACTCTAGCAGTCTTCTACCTAGTTTTTGTATTTTGACAATGGGAGGAGGGCGGGGGAAAGGGAGGGTTCTAAGCCACAGTATAGAAACAAGAAGAAATAGGCTATTAAGAATACAAATTTTTATTTGAGACCTGAGAATATGCTCCAAGTAATGAAAGGGATTGTGATTTCTAATAAGGAAATATCTCATGTATTAGCTAGTTGGAATTTGCAAGGTTACTAATGTTGTATAACAGCTCACACATTAAATGTTTATCAGTACATTGTGGTTGTATTTATATCTATTTATCAATAGAGGATAATTTACTAACCATGTATTTCTGATAACATAAGTTACTAATCAGTTCTTTGTTTCAATGATGAACTATCTTAATCTAAAATCCTGTAATAGTCACCAAAATTTAGATTGGCCAAAGACAGATGATATTGCTGTTGAAGATAAGTTTAGATTTAGATCAAACTACAAAGAACATGCAAACTGATTTAGGTTTTCACTTTCCACTATTTCGTTATCTGTTCCTGCAAAGGCAGCCTTGGAATTGCTTTCTTTCTTATCTTTCTTTTTTTCTATATGAAAATGTCTATTTCATGTATTTAGCTCTGTATGGTTGAAATATGCATGTAATTAATATAGATGTTTGGTTCTTTAAATGATTAAAACTCTATTAAAAAAGATGTGGCTGATTTTTGTTTGGAATTTAATTAAAAGGAGGATAAGCTTCTTAATTCCCCCAAAATAAAAATTGCATTTTTGTACACGCTCTGGTTAAAATTTAAGGTACTCTATTTTTAGAACAGGAAAAAAGAAGTATTTGGGTACTTTTTCATCAACAGGTTCAAAAAGCTCAAACATTTCCTCAACATATGCAACACCCCATCTATATGTCATATGATGATGTCACCCAATCACCAGTCAGAACCAGCTATGAAAGGTCAAGGTCACTTACACCAGACCCCACAAGGTCAGCCAGTTATGCTCAAAACCCCATATATGGCAGAATGGGTATTTCTCCGGAGCGACCACCACCCCCTCAGGATAGGACGGTTCCACCTGACAGACCTCCTTCATTAAGACCTATACCTGAGCACTATCAAATGTTGAATGGAAATAAGAATGGCACAGGGCTCATCTATGGTTATGTTAATGGCTTGCAGTATCAGCAAGCCCCTGGTGCCCCTTCACCAACCCCTAGTCAGAGATTGTACCCCAGGCAAGCTATGTCACCGCCTGCAGTACCAACGGGGCCAAGAGTGGATCCAGGACGTAGAGCTTTCTCTCCACCCCCTAACTTACAGAATTATGACTATATTCAGGTGATTATAACTATGCAATGTTGTTGTTACCTTTATCTCAAATTAGGTAAGTCAAAAACAAGCTGTCACTTCATTTAAGAAAAAAACATTTTCAAAAACTGAATACAATAGGGGCTTAAAGTTGTACAACTATTGGTTAAACTTTTTTCTACATTTATTCCATCTGAATTTTTCTGCTGAAAAGTTGTTTCAACAGGTAATAAGTGAATCTGTACTTTATACTTTATAAGATCTAACATTAATAATACATATACTAAAATCTGTTTTGTAAATTTATGCTAACATTGTTTGAAGTTAGTCCATTTTGATGAGGAAATGTACATTATTGTAGCTCAAGTATTTCTTTGTGGGTCACTGTTTAAGGCTTTATAGTTCTAGCCCTAAGAGCGCCAAATAAAAGAAATAGATTTTGTTAGTCATGAAAAAGGTTGCCAATATTGCAATATTGAGACTGCTATTGACTAAAGGATATCAACGTTAGAGAGGATGTACATCAAAGGTCATTTTGTGCAGTCTGATCTTTATTGACGCTGTCGAAAAAAGCTCCTGAAGTATTGAATGATGCTTTATGGTTTATTCATTAGATTGTGATTCAATCTTTGCTGGCAAAGCTGGTTGCTTGTGGGAGTGTCTATGGGCAGAGCAAAATGGAGCCCAACCTAGTACTGTTGGGGTCCATTAAATTAGCTGTTGTTGTTATATAACTAAACCGGTGTTGAATGAAGCAACAGACATCAACGTTTAAGTTGATAGTTGAAATCATTCAGTTCAATTTCTTGTAGTGCATAGTAAACAAATTTTGTTATATGATGGAGCATGAAACATTTCAAAATTCTTATCTTTCGTATGCCTGAATATTCATTCTGCTTGTTAGCTCATCTAGCACGAAGTGCTCAAGGTGAGCTTTTGTTATCATGCTGTGTCAGGCATCCTTCATCTGTCGTGAGTCGTTTGTCATCAACTTTTACCTTGTGTACGCTCTGGAGGCAACATTTTCAGTCTGATACTCATGAAACTTGGTCAGAATGTTTGCATTGATGATATCTCAGACAAGTCCGAAAATGGGTCATGTCGAGTCAAAAACTAGGTCACTAGCTCAAATCTTAGAAAAACCTTGTGTACGCTCTAGAGGCCACATTTTCAGTCCAATACTCTTGAAAGTTAGTTAGAATGCTGTCTTGATAATATCTCGGATGAGTTTGTAAATGAGTTATGTAGGGTCAAAAACTAGGTCACTAGGTCATATCTTAAAAAAAACCTTGTGTACACTTTGGAGACCACATTTTCAGTCCAATACTCTTGAAAGGTGGTCAGTATGTTTGCCTTGATAACACCTTGGACGAGATTAAAAATGGGTCATGTTGGGTCAAAAACTAGGTCACTAGGTCCAATCCTAGAAAAACCTTGTGTACGCTCTAGAGGCCACATTTTCAGTCCAATACTCTTTAACATTGGTCAGAATGTTTGTTTTGATGATGTGTCAGACGAGCTTCAAAATGGGTTACGTTGGGTCAAAAACTAGGTCTCTGGGTCAAATCTTAGGAAAACCTTGTGTACCCTCTAGAGGCCACATTCTCAGTCAAATACTCGTGAAAGTTTGTCAGGATGCTTGTCTTAATGTTATCTTAGAGGAGTTTGAAATGGGTCACGTCAGATAAAAAAAGTAGGTCACAGAGACCAGTCTTTGAAAAAACTTGTGTACCTTCTAGAGGCCACATTTTCAGTCCAATACTGTCAGAATGTTTCTTGATAACATCTGGGATGAGATTGAAATTGCATAACGATAGGTCAGTATCTAGGTTATTTGGTCACATCTTTGAAAAACCTTGTGTACGCTGTAGATGCCACATTTTCAGTCCAATACTCATGAAACTTGGTCAGAATGTTTGTCTTGATGACATCTTAAACCAGTTTGAAAATGGTTCAGGTTGGTTGAAAAACTAGGTCACTAGGTCAAATCTTAGAAAACCTTGTGTGTCTTGGATGAGTCTAGAAAAAACTTGCGTACAGGCTAGAGGCCAAATTTTCAGTTCAATTTGTATGAAAGCTTGTTAGAATGTTTGTAATAATATCTGGTTAAAATGGATCATGTTTGGTCAAAAGGCTCAGGTGAGTAACTTTAGGGCCATCATGGCTCTCTTGTTCTAGACTACAGTTGCAACATTTTACCTATTTGACACTTTACTGGTTCCCAAAGGCTTTTGAAGAAATTGAAGGAAAAGGAGGCGGGTAGTCTCTGGTTCTCCTTTTTCCGTGATGTTTTATACCTTTTCAAAGACATATCCCATCATTTATGTGACTGTGAATTTCATACCTGCAAATGCTTCGGTTATGGACCTGTTTAACCTTTTGTATTTTTTGAAAGAGTTGAGAAAGGTTTGAGGTAATTTTTGAAACATAATGAGATAATGCACATGTTGGCCTGTTCCCATAGAAGGCCATAGTCTTTACCCAACAAAAAAATTTTAAACTTGTCCATATTGAAATTATTCTTAGACCACAAAGCAAATGTGGTTCAAATATAGGATTTACAAATTGAAGAAAAATCTCAAAATCTACATCATTCCAAGTACTCCAGCACGTTCAGGGGCTCACAAATCCTTGATAGTGAAGCTAACTGAATTTGGAGTGCTCGTAGCCAATCCAATGAAGTGTCCAGCATAGCACTGTTGAAATCCAGAGCACATGGGCTCTCATGTTTCTAAAACTGAAATAAAGCTTAAAGGAGCGCCATTTAGAACACAATTTGGTTTATGTTGTTTGAATATTTTAAGCTAACCTGCACTAAATAAAAAACTCAAATACTTGAAATGTGACAATATTGTTTATTACAGGTTGTACCAAGTACTCAAGCACCTCCAGGGGCTCCCCAGAGTGGTGGGTATGTGGCCAAAGGTGTGCGAGCTAGCACCGTGGTAACGCCACAACGAGTATCAGTAGCCCCCTCACCAGGACAATCCAAACCACCAGCTCCTGTCCCGTCACAGACATCATGGCGTAAGTTTCTCAGCATCCCCTATACCTCCTTTCCAAATGAGGAAATTTTAGGTTTGTCTACATTAAGACATTTTGGCAAGGCATTTTGGCAAACCAATGTGCTTTAAATGATAGGATTTGTCTTTGACCGTGTAAAAAAAGAGAAAATGCTGTTTAGTAACATTTTCTTCTTTGTCCACAATTCTTTTTCAACAGCCTTCCGTCATCTGGTTGTTAAAGCATAGAACTGTTGGGTAAAAGCATAGTCTTTTGGTCAGCTTGGTTTACTTGTTCATGTAATTTTATGTGCCTTTGGTAGTTTTGACAGAAAGAATTGTACAAAATACTTTCCAGTGTCCATAGCTTAATTTTTTTCAGTCTTATCTTGAACTTCTTACTGTCTTTAAAAGCACCTGATAGCTGCTCTTCAGTCCAAAGCATTCTGAAAGTTAACCTTTTCCCAAACAATCCCATGTTTTAACTGCTGAGGTAAAGGCTTTTGAAATGAAAAACTTGAAAAAGGAGCGAATGCTAGTCACCAGCATTTTCTCCTTTCGTTGCAACATTTTCTACCATCAAAATAAAAAATCCTCCTCTTTTGTTTAGTCTAACCTTTCAGATGCCAAGCCCCAGTAGCTCAGTCAATAACATACAGGACTTGAAAACAGGGGTCACTGGTTCGATCCCTGGCTCAGCCATTTTCTTTCCGAGGATTGATGATAGTCATTCTGACAGGATTCATTCTTCCTCACAGCTGACTATTGTTTCAACAGTGATTATGTGGGAAAGCAGTCAGTGGCTTTGAAAGAATATTGTGCAGGGTACTGGTAAAGGAAACTCAAGGAAAGCATGGATAGGTGCACAGGCCACCGCAAATGAACTGAAATAATGTTGAAAACAGCATTAAACACCATACAATCAATCTTTACCAGACTAAACAATTTTAGACTTCCATATGGAAAGCATTTGCAGACAACAACTTAACTATGTCTCAGTAATACTTGTCTTTGGTAGAAAAGAAACATGGAAAAAGGAGAAAATTCAGGGGTTTTTTTTCTCTTCCAGTATTTCTAGCCTTTCACAGACAAACTTTTGAATATGAGTCTGTGTTACTTTTCGATAAAACTAAAATGTCATCTGGTAAAGAGTTCAGAGTTTGGTAATGGCAGATTAGGCTGTAATACCTTTGATATAATATCTTTGGTTATATGACCATTACTGCTTGCTAAAAGGCACCTTCTTAGCGCATGTAAGATTATTGTGCAATGCTTTCCTTGGGAAAGTAACTTTTTGTTTGGCATAAATTAAAAAGCGTAAACAATCCTAGGATGTTCATGTAATGCTATCCTTGGTGAATTAAATTTTTATTTTGCGTAAAGCAGATAAACATTTCAAGGATAATTGTGTAATGCTGCAGTTTGGGAATTAAGTTTTTATTAGCTCCACTGGCCATAGGTCAGCGGGCTTATGTGATGGCCTGGTGTCTCTGCGTGCGTGCATCTGTCCGTCTGTCCGTCCGTGTGTTAACTTTTATTTTAAACATCTTCTTCTCTGAAACTACCCATCCAATTTTGATGAAACTTCACAGAAATGATCATGCCATGGTTCTCTTCAGAATTTCTTGAAATAATTTGATTCCTTCAAAAACTCTGGTTACCATGGCAACAAAACTTAAAAATATTGGAAATCTTTGAAAATCTTCTTGTCTGAAACCATAAGGCCTAGGGCTACCAAATTTGGCATGTAGCTTTATCTAGTGGGCCTTTATCAAGTTTCTTCAAATTATAGCACTGGGGTCAAATTTGACCCCGTCCCGGGCGTCACAAGTTTTACATGGGCTTATATAGAGAAAACTTTAGAAATCTTCCTGTACCTAGCCATGAGGCCTAGGGTTACCATATTTTGCACGTGTCTTTATCTAGTGGGCCTCTACCAAGAGTGCCCAAATTATAGCCCTTGGGTCAAATTTGACCCCACCCCGGGGGTCACTAGTTTTACATGGGCTTATATAGGGAAAACTTTAGAAATCTCCCTGTACCTAGCCATAAGGCCTAGGGCTACCAACTTTTGCATGTGGCTTTATCTAGTGGGCCTCTACCAAAGAGTGCCCAAATTATAGCCCTAGGGTCAAAATTGGCCCCGCCCCGGGGGTCACAAGATTTACATGGGCTTATGTAGAGAAAACTTAAGAAATCTCCCTGTACTTAGTCATAAAGCCTTGGGCTACCAAATTTCGCATGTAGCTTTATCTAGTGGACCTTCACCAAGAGTGCATAAATTATAGCCCTAGGGTCGAATTTGATTAATCCCCAGGGGTCAGAAGTTTTACATGGGCTTATATAGTGAAATCTTTAGAAATCTTCTTGTTACTAACCATAAGAACTAGGGCTACCAATTTTAGTCCTGTCTCAGGGGTCTTATTGTTAAAACCAATTGGCCAAGTAATGTAATTTTTGGCATGTAGGGATTTTATGTATTAGCCAGTGGAGCGATACGGGGCCATTATGGCCCTCTTGTTTGACATAATTATGGAGTGCAAAACATTTCTAGTATCATTGAGTAATTCTGTTTTAGGGGAACGATCTCCAGTGGGTCGCCAGAGCTTGCCTTTGTCTACTGCCCCATATGGAACACCAGGTACTGGACAGCAAAGATCTCAGAGTTACAGAGTTGTCCCTTCTTTGGAGAGAGATTCCTTACTTGGTACACGTCCAAGAAGTATGACTCCATCTCCAATAGAAAATGAGTTAACAAGGTCAGTATAGTTCAGCTCTTTACCAAACCAAAAAACTTTAGGCTGGTCGTTATTAAAAGCATATGCAGACAGCAAAAAGAAGTTCCACAGAAATTTGCTAAAAAGACCTATCTTTAGGACAAAATGTTTGAAAGGATCAATACATGGTTTGTGTATATGGTTTCATAGTCATCATGTTTTGTAAGAACACTAAGCTTTGTAAAGAACTAGTAGTTTAGATGCCGTAAAAACAGATTTAAATCATGACCAACAACAAAATGTAAGACTGGGCCAAGTTCAAAGCATCTGCAGATAACAAAGTAAATGTGGCTCAAGTAATGACATCTGTCTGTGAAAAGATAAAAAACATGCTAGCAAGCATAATTTTCATTCTCCTTTTTCAACAATGTTTTCAAAATCTCTCTTCAACAGAGTAGTCAAGACATGTAATTATTTGATAAAGCGTTAAAGAATATTTTTAGGCTTTTGGCTTATTTTGGTCTAATGCCCATGTGTCAGAATTTCAGGTGTTGGGTTTCCTGAAATTTATTTTGTACACCTGTAAAATTGCTTTAACCCTTTACCACACAATCCTGTGTTTTAATGACCCCGATGATAAAAGCTTTTGAAAACAATTTGGGGATAGGAGAAAATGCTGGTCACCGGCTCCTTTTTGCTAAACATTTGGTACTCTGTCAAAGACAGGAGTCAACATTTGGGCTACATTTAACCCTTTACCGCATAATCCCGACTTTTTACGACCCTGATAAAGGAGCCTTTTGAAAACACTGTGGGAAAAAGGAGAAAATGCTGATAACCAGCATTTTGTCCTTTTTTCCCACAATATTTTTTACCCTTTTCAAAGCCAAGTTTGATTTTTCAGTCACATTTGTGTTGTCTGCAAATGCTTCCATTGTGGATCAGTCTAAAATTTTGTCATTTGGTAAAGAGTTAATTTCTTGTGACAGGATTCATTCCTCTCTCACTGCTGATCATTGTTTCAATGATGATTAAATGGGAAAGCAGCCAGTGGCTTGGAAAGAATATTGTGGAGAGTACTGGTAAAAGAATCTCCAGGAAAGCATGGATAAGTATACTGGCGACTGCAATATAACCAAAATAATGTTGAAAACCTCTTTAAACACCATACAATCAATCATCCATTTAATTTCTGGTCTGCAAATGCTTTCTATCTGGTCAGGTTCAAAATTTTGTCATTTGGTAAAGACTTAACACTTGAAAAAGTCAGCTTAACTACATTGCCAGTCTGACCTTGTGATTACAATGTTTGCATACAGACATATAAGACATACAGAGTGAAATAGACATTGAAAATGATGTTGATTTAATTTCATAGTTATTTGGTCTGATGTCTACACAGAAGCAGTTAACTCTTTACAACACAGCAAAATTACAGACTTCTCCAGATTGAAAGCATTTGCAGACCACAATTTAAATGTGGCTCAAATGACGAGATTTTCTGTAAAAGGGTATAAAACATCATGGGAAAAGGAGAAAATGGTGGCTTTCCATGTCAAGGTCGTTAAAACTATGGATTGTATGATAAAAGGTTTAAGGTGTGTTTAGCACTTGATTGGCTAATACATCATTGTAAACATGAATTTCTACATTGCCCATAATAAGTATGAAAATTTACCCACTTGTTGCTAAGGATGATTATGAATTGTCATTTACATGTTGCCAAAATTGGATTAATTCACTATTCACAGGGAAAGAATTGACAAGATGGAACACCAATTAGCCAGTCTGGCAGCCTGGGTGCAGTCTGCAGTCATACAGTCTGCCAGTAGTACAGGTGCGCCCTCTAGTGTTAAAAGTGCCAGTACCACAGCCAGTGTTACCTCAGATACTAGTCCACAGTTAGACTCTGTTAGCTGTAGTAAGTGTGTGCTAGAATCAGAGCCTAGCAAAATAACTTTCTGGTGATGGGTGCATGAGTAAGACCATAATATTATGCTAGAGTATGCGTCTAGGAAAATGTATTGATAACTTTTTGGTCTAAGGTGCATGAACAATTATTGGCATCAACTGTTTACCAGCTATCAAAATTCAGACCACTTAAAGATGAAAGTATTTGTAGACAGCAATAAATTTGGCTCAAATTCTGCGATTTGCTAGCTACCAGCATTTTCTCCTTTTCCCTCAATGTTTTCAAAAGCATGCTTCCTTGGGACTGTGAAAGCATGGGATTGATCAGTAAATGGTTAAATAACCATAGCAGGATATTTTCCAAACTGTCAGATTTTTATACATTTTGTAGACTGAAAGTTATTGTTAGCCGTGGAATGTCAAGGGACAAAATAAAACCCATAGATATATCTCTAGTTCCTTTATGAAATATTGGTCATTGTGATTGCATACTGTTTAGAGATTTAAAGTCAAAGACTACTTTGTAAATGCAGCACGCAATTTTGGTTAGGAAACAAACCTCATGGGTTACAACTTGACGGCAAATTTAACCAGAATATCTCTCCTTTCAAAATGCCAGATAGTGTAGATAAATGATAGAGCTACATGTTCTTTGCCATCAGACATTGAAATACACTCCCGAAACCCACCTTGTTGCTATTAGAATACATTAAGCTAATGCTATATGTATAGTTATATTAATTTGGTTTTTGAAACAGAGGGCTCGTAAAGGCATAGTATAGAAACTACCTGAATGAATAAATTCATGGCTGTTGCTAATTTCAGAATCCAAGCCTGCAGAATATCTTGTAAATTTGACATATAAATTTGACTCATTACTTTAAGTCTTGTAGTAGACTACTTTTGAAAACATAGTACCAAAGGAAGAAAAAGGCAAAGGACAATATTTTTTAAATGTTAACCTGTATGCGCTCTTCAGATTTGAATTATACAGTTTTCAAAATGTTAAAAGTATGAATCGCTATGAAATTTATGGGGTAACAATTTATGAAAATTTTGAAGGAATATGGAGTTACATTATCCTCTCTGAAACTTGTATAAGCATACAGCCTAATGCTTTATGTCTGTTGCAAGCTTTGCTTTTAAATGTTTTACAGAGATTGAAGCAGAAAGGACAGGAATAACAGAAGTGAAAGGTACTTTGCATGGCTATATATGTTATTCTCTATTATAATTACATTTAGTAAAACTGCCATTTTTGCTTTTAGCTTTTGCAATACTTTACGCAAATGTCCCAATGCCCCTTTTCGCGTGTTGCAAGCCACATACCAAGTAAATCATTGTATGATTATGGATCTTTGTATAATATAAACAACCAACTGAATCATGAGGTAGACTGGTCCTTTGACATGCTGAAAATTGACCAATAGCAAAAATTTTGGACCCAGGGTTACTATACTTCTAGATTTAGAAAGTAACACAACTTCTGACTGGCTAATCCATTTGGTTTAACACATCAAAGTTCTAATTCTTTTAAATGTAGAAAATTCTTGAGAGTAAGACTAAAAATATGGTTGGCTAATACGAACTTAGGTCAGCCTGCACAGATTGTGATACTTTTTGTAGATATATTAACCCTTTTTCCACAGAGCATGGCACAGTTAAAAGTGTCAAGTAAATTTTTTGTTGGCAATGCATTATTCGATATTTTTTTTAGCTCACTGAGCACAAAGTGCTAAAGGTGAGCTATGTGACTGTGCTGTGTTCAGGTGTCAAAAATTAACTTGTGTGCACCCTAGAGGCCACAGTTTCAGTCCATTACCTATGAAATCTGGTCAGAGTATTTGTCTTGATAGTATCTTGGACATTTTCAAAATTGGGTCTTATCAGGTCCAAAAAAAAAAGGTCAGGGGATCATATGTTAGAAAAACCTAGTGTGCACTCTGTAGGCCACATTTTGAGTCTGATATGCATGAAAATTGGTCAGAATGTTTATCTTGGTGATATCTCAGATAAGCTTGAAATTGAGTCACATCAGCTTAAAAAAAAGGTCACTGGGACAAATCACAGACAAACCTTGTAAGCACTCCAGAGGCCACATTTTAACTCTGATACTCATGAAAATTGGTCCGAATGTTTCTGTTGATGATAGCTCAGACACGTTAGAAATTGGGTCCCATCAGGTCAAAAAGTAGGTCACTGGAACAATACCTGGAAAAACCTTGTTTGCACTCAAGGGGCCACATTTTCAGTCTGATACTCATGAAACTTGGTCAGAATGTTTGTTTCGATGATATCTTGGACAAGTTTGAAATTGGGTCACACCAGGTCATAAGTAGCCCACTGGGACAATTCTTCAAAAAATCTATGTGCACTCTAAAGGCCACACTTTTAGCCAAACATTCATGAATTATTGTTAGAATGTTTGTCATGATGATATCTCAGACTAGTTTTTAATTGGATCAAATAGTAGGTCACTGGGTTACATCTTTAAAAGACCTTGTGTGCATTTAAAAGACCTTGTGTGCATTCTACAGGCCACATTTTTAGTCTAATACTCACGAAACTTGGTCAGAATGTTTGTCTTAAATATACCTTGGTCAAGTATGAAATCAGGTTACATAGGAACAAAAAGTAGGTCATTGGAACAAATCACAGAAAAATCTTGCCTGCACTCTAGAGGCTTCATTCTCAGTCTGATACATTGATCAAAATGTTTGTCTTGATACCTAGAACAAGTGTAAAATTGGTCCAAAGTAGGTCGTTGGGACAAATCATAGAAAAACCTTGTGTGCACTCTAGAAGCCATATTTTCAGTATCATACTCATAAGACTTGGTCAGAATGTCTATCATGAGGATATTTTGAACTTTTTTGAAAATGTATCGTGTCACATCAAAAAGTAGGTTGCTGGGACGAATTTTACAAAAACCTTGTGTGCACTGTAGAGGCAACATTTTGAGTCCAGTACTCATGAAAATTGGTCAGAGTGTTTGTCCTGAAAATTTCAGGGAAAGTTCAAAATTGGGTCACATTGGGTCAAAATGGAGGTCACTTTGACAAATCTTAGAAAAACCTTGTGTGCATTCTAGAGGCTATATTTTCAGTCTGAGACTTAAGAAATTTCATCTGTTTATTTGTCTTGATAATATTTTGAACAAGTTTTAAACTGGATCATGTTGGATCAAAAAGTAGGTCACTAACACTCATTAAGCTTACATCATCACAACCAGAATCTGTTCTACTTTAACAATCCTAGATGACTTTACTCGGGTGAGGGCTTAGGGGCCAAGGCCCTTTTGTTTTGTTCTTATCAAGGTTTAAGCAAGTTAACGTTGGGGAATTTCTATCAGTTTCAATAGCATAGATAAAGATCAGACAATGTTTAGTCTGATCAGAGATCTACACCATCCTTTCATTTGATACAGTCATGTTCTGGCCAAAACAACTTTGCAGTAGAAATATTTCAGTCGTTCTTTGTAATTGAAGAAGTCCAATTGAATAACTTATGGTTTTTAGGGTTTTTCTCAGCTGCAATCCGTACACTGGTTAGGTTGTGTTGCTTTGATTGGCCTGTTAAAGTTTTCTGGGTCATAGTTCGTTGTGCTATTGATATGACAAATTTGTTAGTACCAGTAACGTATCTTATGTCTATCTCTATGCCACAGGTTTGAGTGACCTTGCCTCCGAAGCCACAGCTACTCTGTCCCAGGACATGAAGGACAAGATACTGGCCATTAAACACCAGGCAGATGCTTTACGCTCAGATCTAAGGAACCTTCGCCGTCTACAGCAGATTAACAAGGAATCTATGATAGAAACAGTGGATAATGCCTGGAGAAAAATCAAGGTAATCATTATCATTATTGCCATCTTTAGCTTGGCTGTTTTTGAAGAAAAGGTTGAGGTCTTGTCATAGCCATGACATCATCATCTGTGTCATGCAAAATCTTTGACATTTTGTAATATCTCTGTTATTACTGAAGATATTTACTACAGATATAGACAATTTGTTAACCATCAAATATAGAATTCTCAGAACAGGGGTAGGTAACCATCAGAATATTTTTGACAATTGTGCCCCTTCTCTGACTTGGAATTTTCAAAAACTTTGACATTTTATATCTCTAAAATTACTGTAGATATTTTCTTCCGACTTGGACAAGTTGTTAACCATCAAAAGGGTAAACTATACAACAGGGGTAGGTAACCATGAAAATATTTTTGATGCAGTTATGCCCCTTTTTTTGACTCCAAGATCTTTCTACCCTTTCAAAGACAAATCCCAGCATTTGAGCTATATTTGATATCTGAAAATGCTTTCAGTTTGGACAAATATGAAACTTTTGATGTCTGGTAAAATATTAATGGATGTATAAATAACTGGGAAAAAAAAAGACAATGTCGGTGCAGTGTGGGTGTGCATTGTTGTTAAAACTTTGGTTAGTATGCCAGTAGGTCAGATGGTAGTGAGTTAGAATACCAAACCATGTCTTGAAAATAAATAGACTTTGATCAGTCAACTTTAACCCTTTCCCAAACGACAAAATTTTGGACTTGTCCAAATGGAAAGCAATTGCAGACAACAAAATTAATGTAACTCAAAAAATGAAATTTGTTTCAGAAGGGTAGAAAACATCGTGGGAAAAAGGGAAAATGCTGGTTACCAGCATTTTCTCCTTTTCCCACAATGTTTTCAAAAGGCTTCTTTCTCAGGATCATGAAATCCCAGGATTGTTTGGGAAAGGGTTAACATCAATAGATAAAGGGAAGTTGTTCAGACATTCAACATGAAATATAGAGGTTCAGATCCCTGTTGATTTTAGAGTTAAGGGTCAAGGTCATGGTGGTCATCAACATTCTAATGACTGTCCGGACAGTATGTAGACCCTTACTTGACCAAGGGACTTTAACCTTTGTGGTGATATTAATCATGAAGTTTAGTGGATTTTTTTTTTATATGAAATAAATTTGTTGTATTTTAGGAAGCTATAGCTACAGTCCCAGGTGCAGAAACCTTGTTGATTCGTCAACAACGAAATGAACTTGATGTGATGTACGAAATCTACCTCGAGGACAAGGCACGGGCAGAAAAAGAACTTCGGTGAGTTGTATTTTGTGTACAACTTGCTTTCAGATAACTTTAACAGTTGGAAGATTTTGTGCAGCTAGCATTCTAGAGTATTTCATCTAGAGATTAGTTTGTGCTTGAATGATGTGAATTCATCAACATGTTTTTGGACCTAGCTATTACTTGTGACAGGTAACATGAGAAACACCCCCCCCCCCCCCCCCCAAAAAAAAAAAAAAAAAAAAAAAAAAAACTGTGATAAGCTTAGCATGAAATTAAATGAAGAAATATTAGAATTTATAACCTGAACATTTTTCAGAGATTTGGAGCATGCAGTTGAAGAATTAAGGTCAGATGTGTTGAGTCGACAGTGTAGGGTCCAAATGAGTGACGTTGAAGGTATGGCCCTTGTTTTGAGTCATGTGACCAAAGCATTGGGCGATCTGAAAGGTAAGAATTTTATCCTGTTTGGTACATCAATAGTAATAGGGATGTTAGTTTGAATGGGGGTTTCAACAGTTCTCAGTTATACCATGGCAACAGCTCACTTATTTATATCTGTCTTGGGTTTCTGAGGTACTAGATAGTAGGGATTGTTATGTGGCTTGCTCTACCAGTTGGGATTGACCAGGAATTCCTGGTTACAAATCTAACCTGTTAGGCATAAAGAACCCATAGAGAACAGTGATATATTTTTGGGCTGATAGATATAGGTATCAACTTGTTGACCTTTTTTCCACATCACAAAATTTGAAACATGCCCTAACTGAAAACATTTTCAGATGACAATTTAAGTTTAGGTCAAATAATGGGATTTACCTTTGAAAGAGTAAAAAACATTGTGGGAAAAGAAGAAAATACTGGTTACACAAAAGACTTCTTTCCAAGGCTCATTAAAAACACCAAAAAAGTCCCTTATTAGCTCTTGACAGCTCAGAAAGCAGAAAACTTTTTATCCTGAGAAATAAGTTGGTGGTAGCTTTTGTTATGTGTACGTGAAGAGGGAGACCAAAAAGACCAGTGCACATGTCAAAGTATTCCTACTATTTCTCCACAAAAGTTTCATGCAGCATCTTGTCAATCCATTCAGTGCATATGAATATAAATGGTTGAGTAAGATGCAAAGCTGTGGGGAAGGACTGATTCATGATTAACATAAAAACTTGCAAAGACAGCTAATGTGCATTATAAGCCCCTTGAACTACTTGTTGAGAAGCTAGAACCCAGTTTACACTTTATCAGAAGACAAAATTTAAGACTGATGCAAATTGAAAGCATTTGCAGATAACAAATTAGCCCTTTACCACACAACAAATCTTGGACTCAACCAAATTCAAACCATTTGCAGACTACAAATTTGATGTGACTCAGACGGTGAAAATTGTCTTTGAAATGGTAGAAAATGTGGTAAAAGGAGAAAATGCTAGTTACAAGCATTTTGTCTTCCCACAATGTTTTCAAAAGACTTCTTTGTCAGTGTCATTAAAATGCAGGATTGTGTGGTAAAGGGTTAAATGTGGTTAAAATGGTCCGACTTTGCTTATAAGGGGTAAAAATCATCACATAGGAAACATTGTTTTCAAAGTTTTTTTTCGTCAGGATTATGAAATCTGGGGATAGTTTGGTGAAGGGGTAATTGAGAATATAAAGATACTTTTGTAAAGTTTGGCTTGTAGATTATTTGCATAATGTTCTGTACTGTTTTATTTTAATTTGCAGCAAGATTCCCAAAGTTGATGGACAGAATGAAACAGTTGATGTCTGCTGAGATGGAGGTCATTGTAGGCGAAGAGAAGTAGGCTTTCCTTTAACTCTTTACCACACAATCCCGACTTTTAACGACATGAAAGAAGAAGCATTTTCTGCTTTGTCCGCATTGTTTTCTACCTATCAAAGACAGAAATAATCTTGGGCTACATTCATTTTGTCATCTGCAAATGCTTTCAGTTTGGTCAAGTACAAAATTTGTCATTTGGTAAAGTGTTAACTCTGTACCAGTCAACAAACTTTAAGACTTGACCAGATTGAAAGCAGCTGCAGATGACGAATGTTGCTAAATTGGTGATTTCTTTCTATGATGAGGTAGAAAACTGTGGGAAAAAGAAGAAAATGCCGGTTACCAGCATTTACTTCTTTTACCACAATGTTTTCAAAATTCTAATCTACCAGAGTCTTTAAAGCTCTGGAGTGTGCTAATGTGTTATCTCTATACCAAACAACAAAATTTTAGATGTGTCTATATTGAAAGCATTTGCAAACAAAATAATGAAATGTGGCTCAAATTATTAGATTTGCCTTATAATGAGTAGAAAACAGTATGAAAAGAAAGCACAAAAAGCTGTTAATAGCATTTTCTATTTGTTTGCTGATGTCTTAAGGATAGGGCACCCTAATGGGATTTGTGTAACATCGCTTTTCATGGTCAAAATCGTACGGATTCAGCTAAGACTTGGGTTATCCATAATCAATGCTGGGAACCAGTGTGTATCGGCCGATCGATTAGAGATTACCCGAGTCCTAGCCAAATGCCTACGTTTTCTTCGGCAATGAAAGACGATGTTACAAGAATCCCATTAGGGTGCCCTATCTTTAACTTGAATAAATGTCAAGAAAAGACAAAGTCCTCAGGAGAATAATCTGATGAAAAAATTTGTATGGACAAGCCAGTCACATGATCCTTAAATATAAACATAGGCGTGAGAAATGGGTGTTTCATTGTATGATATGCCAAGATTGTCTACACATCAATCAGGTCACATGGTGGCTATGTCTAAATAGGGGAATGAAAAAGGTGAATTTTATTGTATAGTAGCTGTGCTTCAATACATATAACATCTTCGGTCTGACTAAGACCAGTCTTTAAACTTCAATATTGCTCTCAAGAATATGTATTATTTGTTAAATATTTTAGAAATGTCAAATATAAGCACTTGCAGATGACAGATTCAGTGTGACTCTTTTGACTGAATGATCTTTGAAAGGTTACAAAACATTGTGGTAAAAGGAGAAAATGCTGGTTTCCAGCATTTTCCCCTTTTCCCACAGTGTTTTCAAAGGCTTTCTTCATTAGGTTTGTTAAAACTCTGGACTGTGTTGTGAAGGATTAATAATCTGCATAGCTTGCAAGAAGTAAAATGATACAGTTGGTTTTTTTTTTTTCAAAGTGCGCTTTAATTTGCAGATTCTTGAAAGAGGAACCAGAAAGATTAGATAACTCTTTGAAAAAGTGTAAGAAACTGACAGGGACACTGTTCACACTTAAAAGGTGAGATGTCAGTTTTCTGCTCTTTATCCCTTTCCCAAACAACAGATTTTAGACTCTTCCAAATTGAGAGCATCTGCAGGCAATGAATCTGTAAATTATACAATGAATTGGAGTTCTCTGACAGGGTAGTATACATTGTAGGGATAGGAGAAAATGCTGGTTACCAGCATTTTCTCCTTTTCCTACATGTTTTCAGAAGGCCTTAGGGTCATGAAAACAAGGAATTGTATGGTTTAAAGGTTAGCCTATCAATTAAGGTTATACAGCCCAGCAGCAGACAGCATTTGAAAACACCATTGGAAATGAAGAAATTGATTGTAAAACTTTTTCTCCTGTCTCATGATTGAAAGTAGCGTTAAGCTACATTCAGTCTGCTGTCAGCAATTTTTTTATGCCCCAGCCATGAAAGGGGGTGGGATATAGCATTAGGCCTGTCCGTGTGTATGTACAAGTATGTGTGTGTGTGTTCTGTGAATGGTGATGTTTTTGTCTGGCCAATGACTTCCAGATGCATTGTCCGATTCTAAAATACTTTGGCACAAATGATCATCATGGATAGACAAAGTGTAACTGCAACAATGGTGTCGCCAGCTCAAAATTCAAGGTCAAAGCACATGCAAGGGCATCCTTGTCGGTGCCTTTTGCAAGATATTCTGTTTAAAACAGGACTGAGACAGCAATACCTTGGTTCATATTTCATACTGAATAAATTCAGTGCTCCAAGCCAGTGCTCTTAACGCATTAGTATGAGTTTTAACCGCCTTGAAACTTTTTTTTTTTTTTCTTTTTTTGTGAAAGGTTGGCATCTGTCCAAGAACACCGTCCACCCCAACCTATAGCTATGACAGCACAGGCTAAGATACCTACAATGGAAGACAAAAAAGCAGTGTTGGAGAACATTCAAGCTATGGTTCCAGATCATGAAGCCAGGATTCATGGCATTCAGGTACAAATATTTACCTGATAAACTCTGTAACTTAACTTGTTAACTCCTTGAAACATTACACAGCAGAAAACTTTGACTGATTGAATGGTGTTTTATGCCACTTTCAACATTATTTCAGTCATACTGTGGCAATGTATGGCATATTCATGTATTTCATGGGTTTTACCAGCAATAGGCTAAGGCGCTGAAATGTCTTGCCCAAGGACACTTCTTACACTTTACCACTAAGCCATGCAGTATCCCAGACACTTTTGAAAATATACTTGTAAAATACTGATAGTTACAAGGAACTCAGTTTTATATACAACTCTATGTGCAGCCATTGCGGTAGTGTACAATGTCTAATTTTAGGTTCATGTTTTCAAAAGTAATAACAGACAGACAAGCCATCATCAGGAGGTAAAATGAGATAAGATTTTCAGAACGTTGATAGCAAATGGTCTACAAAACATAACAATATATAGTTAGATCGTAGATCTACACCATGATATGTTTCCTGCTCAACCTTTCTTCTTTCACCAGTTGCTTCTTTACATGATTTAATTATCATTTGCTGCTACAATCCATGCATGCTTAAAAACCATGTCTGTTATACCATATGCTTCTCATCCAATGAAGATTTTGAAAAAAAAAAACATTAGATAAATCAAGGCTGAAACCTTTATTGAAGATCCTGTGTTTCAAAAACTGTTCAGAAGAGGGCTTTCGAAAATATTAGATAATTCTAACATTTGAATCATGTGTCTTATGTTGTCTCCAAATTCTTTCAATATGTACAAGATTAAAATTTTGTCATCTGCGAAAGAGTTACTGTCTGTTATGAAATTCATGTTTGTTATGGCTGATAAATGAGTAAACCACAATTTTGCCTATATACAAAAAAGTTCTGTTTTTGTAAGCTGCAAACTTGTTTCAAATAAATTTAGAATGCGAAAAGCTAGATGATATTTTACAGGCTGCTGAAGCTGCCAGAGAGAGAAAGAAAAAGATCACTACTCAGCAGGAAGCTTTGCGATTCGGAAAATCACTAGAGCTCGCTACAAAAGCTTTGAAATCGTCCAGTCATTCTGGTGCTGCCCCTTCCACCTCATCCAGGGGTAAACAGTCAATGAGTGCTCAGCCAACCTCATCCGATTGTGTTCCGACAACATCGACTCCTAAGTCATCATCCTCAGACACATCATCAGTCATATCATTTGTCATGCCTATGTCTACATCAACACCTAAAAGTGCTAGTCAACAACCTACCTCACATACTGGTGATAGCTCTTCTACTTCCCCATCTATTTCTTATCCGGTTATGTCCCTTATTAAAACTGTACAGGGAGATGGTCAAATGGACAAAGGTCTCAAGGACTCTGACAGAGCAAGTAGTGGAAAACTAACAAGAAATGTAGAGTTTAAGACAGAACCTGCTATATTACCTTTGTCCTCTAGTGAGTCTGTTGGGCTTAAAACTGGTGACGAGGTAATAGTTGCAACTTCAGCTGAATCACCCAGCCTTAGTGAACAGAAAAGTGCAGCAAGAGCGGCTTTCTTCAGTTCGTTATCATCACCAGTAACACCAACAACATCAACAACACCGTTAGTGTCAACACCATTGCCATCAACAGATTCACCCACAGAGATATATTCTAAAGTATCTACTAATGTCAGTGTTTCTCCAGTTCGTGGAATACCATCATTAGTACGAAGTACTGCTGTTACAATGCCATCAAGTTTGATTAGTACAGCTGTGACACAAACAAATATACCAAAGCCATCTAGTTTGCCTATGTCGGGAACTTCAACATCAACAAGCCCTGTAGTTTCAACACAAAGATTCAGTCCAGCTTCACCAACTCATGTAGGTCAGCCCAGCTCCAAAACTAGAACAACATTTACTGCCATTCCAAAACCCTATTCACCAACAAAGACATCAACACCAAGTCCTCTAACACCTGAATCGCCTAAATATAGGGTACCACCTAGTCAACTGTCTAGTAATGGTAGTAAAAAGACATTTATGGGTGTTGGTGCAAAGCCAAAGAAGATACCTCCTCCGCCTCCTCCTCGGAAAAGCAGTAAACTGCCTGGACATGCTGTGTTGGCAGTAAATGCAGCAACAATGAATGGCCAATTATCAAAACAGACTGATAAGTCAAAAATAGAAGGAAGTAAATCTAAAGAAATTTCCAAAGTTCAAACAGATATCATTGATCCACCTAAACAGTTTGCAAACTTGGAAACAAAGGTGGAAAGAAAATCAAGTATTGGATCTCTTAAACAATTTACTACCCCTTTGTTAGAGAGCAAACGTGATTTACAGCTTGAAAAACAAAGTAAATTTAAACAGTCTCCTTTAGCTTCAAAGAAGATTTCTAGTTCTAATCTAGATTCAGATACATCTTTATCAAAAAGACATAGCAAAGAAATCGAAGTATTTGAAGATGAAAAACCAGGTGATAAAGATACAGAAGTAACCTTCATAGAAAGTAAACTGTCCAGTGTTTGTTTGAGTTCCAGAGAGGGAAGCCTAGAGAGTTCAGGAAGCAGTACTAGTGTTGACTCACAACGCGAGTCAATTCAGGAGAAAGCGGGAGATGACTCAAAGGCAACAGAGACTGGTACTGATACAGACACTTTAGTAGACAAAGACATTATAGGGCCTGCTGGTGCTGATGAAAGTGACAAAGAACAAACTAAGCCCACTGAGGGAGGTAAAAAGCCTAAACCTGCACCTCCCCAGAGGAGGTCAAGTTTATCCTCAAAGCCCCAAACTGAGGAGAGCTCTTCAGACAAAGAGGATACAAATATCAAGCAGCAGCACCAGTCTGAAGTTATAGATAGATTAGTATAGTATTGCACATGCGTACTTGTTGTGTGATTGGCAAGTGTTATATAAATTTAGTTTAATGCTTTTTTAAGGGAATATTCTAATAAAAACAAAAATAATAATATTAATTAAATAGGGGAATATATTTTCCTAAGTTTTGCTATGTAAGTTTTAATTAACTTTACCAAGCAACAAAACTGTAGACTTGTCCAGACTTAAAGAATTTGCAGACAATTTAAATGTGGCTCAAATGATGAAATTTGTCTATAATAGGGTAGCAAGCATTCTGGAAAAAGGAGAAAATGTTAGTCACCAGCATTTTCTCCATTCCTCACAATGTTTTCAAAAAGCGTCCTCTCAAGGGTTTTTAAAAATTGGGATTGTGAGATAAAAGGTTAAGTGAATAATATAATATGAACATTTTTTTTCTTGACCTTGAAATGGTAGAATAGCATCATATGTTTTTGCTACTATCAATCGAAACATGAGGAAAGTGTGGTCTTGAATTGTGCAATAGGCTGTGTTATGTGTGGGATATCATTCCTAAGAACTTTGTAAATAGCCATGTGTAGCTTTGAGTGAGATATGTTGAATTGATAATGATATGCCTGTCTCTTTCAGGGATGTGACGGACTCTGCTAGGCTTGAATGTATTTATTACTCCAGTTCAGTGTGAAAGTAGTCTTTCTGTTCTTTTCTTACCATGAATTCATAATATTTGTCCTTTTCTGTGAGATGTGAAAAGATAATATATGTTAAAGAAACCAAGATGTTCTGTTTTAATTACCTTATGTGGTTAAATTCTCATAGAAATCAGTGTTGTTCAAAGTTCCTCTTTCCAATATATTTATTATTTTCAATAAAATATGTCAGATAAATATTATGAATAATTTTTCTAAGAAAAGTTTTTCTGATCCAAAGTCTGTTTAACCCTCTACCACACAATACTGATTTTAACAACCCTGACAAAGAAAGCTTTTGAAAACATGGTGGGATAGGGAGAAAATGCTGTTATCCATTATTTTTTCCTTTTCCCGCCATGTTTTATAACATTTTCAAAACGAATTCTGTTTAATTTGACATCTGTAAATGCTTTCAGTATGGACAACTTTAGAATTTTGTCGTCTGGTAAAGAGTTAAAGAACAAAAGATTAACTTTTGATAATCAAATGCTTGTTCATGGGGGCAGAATAGATAGTCTGTAAAGTCAACATACTCAAATCTGACCAGAAATGGTGTTGATTTATGTTTTTTTTTATCATATACATGTATAGCCAAGTGTTGAAGATCTTTAATTGACCCTACAGTTTGATTAATATTGTACTTTAATATAGGGGAAACTTCTATAAGTGTAAACAACTGATACTCCTTTTGTATTTTTGTTTGTCTTTCCTTCTTTTACTTCATTGACCGACCACTTAGTTTCAGTGTATGGATTTTTTCCCAGTATTGAAGGTGAGTGCAGTAGCTTATTTAGAAAGTACAAGGCTAGTGATCCAAGAGTGGCGAGATCAATTCTAGGTGGGCTAAACTCTCTTCGTGATTTGATGAAAGTCACTGTGACAGGGTTCATTCTCTTCTCTCAGCTCAACATTAGGTCGGTGATTTTTATTATGGAAACCCAGCCATTTGCTTTGAAAGAATATAGAGCAAAATACTGGCTAAAGAAACCTTGGAAACGCATGTATGGGTGCACTTGTTGCAAAAATATTAACGGAAAATATTGAAAATTGTGTTAAAAACCAGACAAACTTTCAATATTTCACTAATTTAATCGTCAATTTACCGAAACTATCCCATGTGTTTGTGACCTGGAGGAAGAAGGCATTTGAAATGATTGTGGGACGAGGAGAAAATGTTGTTAGCCAGCATTTGAAATGATGATGAGAAAGTGCAGGTAGCAAGCATTTCTTTCTTTTCTCATTCTTTCTTCCCTTTCAAAAACACTATTAAATTCCATGGTATAAGTCACTCAATGAGTTAACGGATTTATTTGAATTCCTTTCTGATTAATGTTAGAGATTCTTCGAAAGTTAACGGTATCTTATGATCTTTAGAAAGTTTATATGGAGTAAACGATACTAATCGGACAGTCGAGCATTTGAAAAGTGAGTGCATTCCATTGTATAGAAAACTAGTATCATTACCTCTGAACAACATACAGTATTAGAGATGTATCATGGTGTGATGACATGGATAATATTGTCACTAAAATGTATTAAACAATAGACAGAGAGTAGTTCTCATCTTGTCTTCTTTATTTGTGTTTGTTTTACACATTGAGTGGCAGAATGATTTGTAGATCTGCTGGCTATTATTGGTGTTCTTTCATAAAAGTGGGGGAGGGCTCCTTTTTAAGCTCTAAGCCCGCATTCTAATGAGCGGAAGCTTCATGGCGCCACCTCACGGCACTTGCTTTGACCTTGCTCAAAATTACTTATACCCCCATTCCAGTGTGCGGCGATTGCACTGCGCTTATGACAATCATGGCGCGTCTCCAAAACCTTCCAATCGCCACTGAAGCACTGGCATGTGCATAATTTTGGGACTTGAGCGTTTCTTGGACGATAAAAGTATGGTTCAATAACGATGTCGCTGCGCTGGTCATGATCCTGTTGTTGCTCTTCAAGGTAGCCTGAGGTCTCTTCAAGACGCTTGTACTACGTTTTCACTACGGCAAAGGAATTCAGGCTAAGCTTGGGTTACGCTTACTACGTTGCTGCTGCGCTTCTGTTGCAATTTTGGAACGTTTTTACATAAATTCGGCGGTTAAACGCCTTGGCAGCATTTGACAATCAGTACTGGAAGAAAATGGATGGAATTGTTCGAGTAGCTGTTCTTCACCTTGCGATTTATAGTGAACATTAGATTGATGAGGTTGGGAGACGAGAAGAAGGGCCAAAAGGTTCTAGGTCTGTCCATGGTTATCTGCGAAGCGAAGGCTTCAATTGAGTCATCATGACCAACTTACGTGAGAACTTGGGAAGGTAGGCAGTACTTTGTATTTCAACTATATCAGAATGGAGCCTCGCGTGTTTGATGAGATCTTGCCGAGAATCCTGAAGGGTGACACCAACTTCAGGAAAGTACCTAAACAAGGCCTGAAGCAGGACAAATAACTCGACACTTGTAACGATGGGCTGCGCTTGCGCTACGCTACTCGCGCAGCGGCTACGATACTGTTGTGTTCATCAATTGTTTGCTACGCTTGTACTACGCTTTTGTGACGCTTCGAGTCCACAGCGATCCCTCTACGTAAATTTTGGTAGAGGTCAAAACAAGTGCCGTGAAGTGGCGATCATGAAACTTCCGATGTGCTCCTACTTATCAATGCGTTTCTACTGCGCTATTGCCGTTCCTGCTACGATTCACGGCGTTTTGACCAATATTTCGAAGCATAGCAGAATCGCCGCTCAATGGAATGGGGGTTTTAGCGAGATTCCCGTGGACCCAAAGTGCCACATAGGAAGTAAAAGTGTAGCAAGAAATTCATGAACGCAACGGTATCGTAGGCGCAGGGCGAGTAACGTAGCGCATCGTAACAAAAGCGTCGAGATATTATTCCAACTTCAGGCCTGCTTTCCTGAAGCAGTTGTCATTCGTCTGTATTCTGAGACAAACTCTAGAAAAGATTTCATCAAACATGTGAGGCTCAATTCTCATTTAGTTGAAAAATGAAGTGCTGCCTACCATCCCGAGTTCTCTCATAGGTTGGCCATGACAAAAGTGGAGAATTCGCTCTGCAGACAACTATGGACGGACCCAGAACCTTTTGTCCCTTATTCTCCGTTTGGGTTATCTCTCAACACCCAACCTTATCAACAGATTGTTCATCATGAATCGCGAGCTGTAGCACAACTACTGGGACAATTCATTTTGTTCGAAGACTGATGGTTTACTGCTGCCGTTATAGAAAGGTTTCTGAAGCGCAACACAAGCGCTGCTCCTACGCTTAGTTCATACCAAAGTCGTTGCTGCAACGTAGTAAGCGAAGACTAAGCATAGCCTGGAATCCCGTGCCGTAGTAGAAGCGTTTTGGAGAGACCTCAAGCGCCATAGAAGCGCAAAAAAGTACGAAAGGATCGTTATTGAGTCGTACTATAAGCATACTGGAAACACTTATGACCAAAAATTTTGAACATTTCAGTGCTTCTGCGGCGATTTGAAAGAATTTGGAGAAACGCCATGGGCGTAGTGGAATCGCCGTTCAGTGGAATGGGGATACTTAAGACGAAATGTCAGAATCTTCCAAATTCGGATCATTTGTGGACGACAAATAAGATGTGGATAAAATAATATGATTTGTACATTAAAAAAAAAAAAAGTAGAAAACTGTGTGCATAGGAGTAGCCAGGGTTAAATTATTTATATGCAAAGTGAGGAACGAAGTGCCGGTGGGGGAGGGAGCGGGAGGAGGTAAAGCATAGAGGAATTTTGTATTCGTCAGTGCATCAATTTAGCCAATATATTTAGTTTGAAAAAGATAATGATATTGTGATTACAAAGCTGGTCGCCGATTTTTATACGCTTTTGCGTAATGGGGGTCTACGCCCTCCGTGTGGGTATAGGAGAAAACATTGGTTACCAGCATTTCATCCTTTTGTGACAATGTTTTCCAGGTGTTTCCTCTTCATGATCGCTAGAACATGGGACCTTGGAGTTAAAAGCGATATGTTGATTTCAGACTCGTCAATATATATCTATACTGATAGCAAAAAGAAGGGGTTATTTCATTTCAATCGGAAAAATTATGTAGACTTTTACCTGTAAATAATATTTGCAGTAACAATTGAAATGAATTGATGGAAAACTAAGTCAATTTTCACATCAAGTTAGTATGGGCAGTTTGAGGTTCATAGGGACCCCCTGAAGTTTGAAATATCTTTAAAAAAATAACTTGGCTATTCTCCTGAAAATTTGCTCACTTATATTACTTTTACCAACTCTGTTTGAAATATTCAGAATTTTTGACTTAGTTTGACTTTTTTGCATTCGATGCAATGTTAAAATGTCTGAACAAAACGGCCTAAAAATGGTGGGAGGGTTGAAGGCTGTCCTGAGTAAAGGATTTACCTGTTTATGAACACAATTCCCATGCAAAAACAGTAACTTGTCGTCTATTTTTTTTGAACAGCAAAAAAGTCTACTTTGGAGGCCCTTATCCCGTTTTTCATTTCGGTTTTATTCCAGTGATTCAATATCGCACCGGAGCGATATAAGACCAGTGAGGCCCTCTGTTTGCAGATGACACGAAAGCACTTAGTAATGCCATTTAAGATGTTGAACTACTGGCCAGTTGTCGAGGAAATATATCTGGTATTGTAGATTTGATAACAGAATGCACTCTCCGTGCATTCTGGTCATGATCTAGGTTATTAAAACCTCTCGTGGTTGGTTCATTTGTCTTGGACCTGAAAGCATACATTAAGGCCCTACTTTATCCCTTGGCGTTGTAGGGTTGTTGAACTTGTCTCGTAGCTGAAAATCAAACTTGTGCGCTTACCTGTTTACAGTTTCGTTCCTAACTTACAAGTTTATGATTACACGTTATTGACAGCCTTGATAGAGAAAAAAGACAAATAGCACCTCTTTAAATTTATTAGACAAATCGCCGAATTAATCGGTCACAAAAACACAATGATGTTATAAAGATGTTACCATGGTTTTGATGTAATAAACACTGCACATTTCAAAACCAACTCTATGAACATGTACTTACCACCAAAATAAATGTGAAACTCGTGTTTGTACTTTGCGACACGTTTGGGCCATACTTTATTTCAAATCTTCTATAGGATAACGAATAACATCACATAATCATGATTGGCAATTCAGAATTAAGAATCAGAGAGGATAGCTGAAATGAATCATATGATCACTTTAACCCCTTAAACAAATTGGCAGCCGACGATTTTGAAAGCATAAGGTTTTAAGATACGGATAACCAACATTTATTAGAATGAAGACATGGAGAAACATTGCAGCGAATGGAGAAGCTGCTCGTTACGAGTCATTTTTTCATTTACTTCAATGTTTTTTTATAACTGATCTGCTGGTATACGCGAAAAATGGAGGGAACTCATAGTCTCATACTGCTGTTTTCAATAAAGACATTTTCCCATTTAGGGGTTTTCCTTCGATTTGAAATCATTATTTTTGTCAGTGTTACAATGAAAGCTTGGGAAATGAAATCTAAGGGTTTGACATTGTAGATTCCATAAATGTATTTTTACCCTTTTACCAGAAAGCTCGTAATTCAACGACCCTTAAGAGGAAGGCTTTCGAAAACATTATAGGAAAAGAAGACAGTGCTGGTAACCAGTGTTGTCTTCTTTTCCCACGATGTTGTTTACCATTCCAAAGGAATATTTCATCACTAGGGCCGATGTCGAATCGCTGCTTGCAAAGGCTTTCAATGTGGACGAGCCTGTTGCAGAATTAAATCTGTCAAGACTATTCTGTCTAATCTAATCTGTATTCATGACGGACATCAGATTTTCATAATTTGGAAGAAACACAACTTCTGATTGGCTAAACCAAATGGTTTAGCCAATCAGAAGTTTTGTTACTTTCAGATTTAGAAAATTTTGGAGAAGAAGACAAAAAATCCTCTTAAGAATGTTGGTGAAAATGGACCCTGGTGTATCCCGAACGTAGAATATGGGAAGGGTGCTTGAAATTTCCATTATGAAAAAAAAAGGACGCCTGTAGAAAGGTTAGATATGTGTGATGTGGAACAGCCATGATTGTTAAAAACATCTAGAATTTGGTATTATTAAACTTTGAAACAATAACAAAGACTCAATCGCGCCACATTTTTTCTGACTGAAATTATCATTTATGATAAAATGGTCGCTCTTTTTTCATTACAAAATTACGAATTATCTCCCTTTGTGTAATTTTTCAAAATCACATTAGATTATTTTTTTTTTAAGATTCATCTAAAAATAAGCAAAACCATAATTGCTGTATGTCTGGTCATTAATTCGATGAAGTTTACATTTATATACCTTTCTATTAGTAGAAAGACCCATGTCACGTACCTTAAGTTTGTGACTTTTTTAAGAATTTACAGTGGAAATGAAACTATATATGCCTATTTGCCAGGAAAAGCTAAATAGATCTACTATTAGGGCACATCACAAATCTAGTAGTTTTAATCTGTGACAGTGAAACTTCGCACCACTTATCAATTATAATAATGTTTGATTAACCTACGTTGCCACTTTGTTTTGCCTTGTTCCTCTTTTATGTTATCTACTTTATACTGACAAAAGCTAAGCTGAAATATTTGCCAAATGATAATGTCACCAAATTGTCTGTAAATGAAGACAGGATATTCTGAAAGAAAATTATTATTGCATTATTTTTCTTACACTTTTTACACCAGACATTCTTTCTCAATCTAACTGCTGTTTAGCATATACATTTACAGCCTCTATATTTCCGGTTTAAAATCTCTTCACAAACGTAATATCGTATAATTGTTTCTTCTCTAACCTTTATTGAATACTTCAAAGGCTCCAATAATTGTTTACGATGTACTTACTGACTCGGGTAAGGTAAAGCTTGAACAGTTTATTGTTGATCGACGAAAGCGGATCAAGTCGGAGCTCATGGACGTTCTAGGCTCATTCCGGTGTTCTCAGTTCGTGGCAGACATGATTAGGATAAGGACACGCAGTGTTTTTCGGCTAACAAACAACACTATTAGAATAAATCAAGAGACACTAGGACATAATGCAAAAAATATCAAATGTGGTAAATGGGTAGAGTTAACTGCGCATGCGTGAGGAATTCGACAACCGTATCATCGGAATAATCGGCTGAGTATATTTCCATATCTCTGGAACCTTGCATAGGCTTTGGCAGGATTTCGACAGTAGCCAGCGAGTTCACGTAAACTGCATTTGTTGTAACAGCATTCACAGGTAATCTTCACCTTCGCCCTCTTGTCCAAAAAGAAACTTGCTTCACGTTTGTTGATGTAGTAATCTTTCAAATCACCGGAACTTTTGGTTAACATTGACAGGGCACTGATGTCGTCAGGTTCTGAAACATTGTTACCACGCATAGCTGTATGTTATCGCTCGTACCTTTTTAATATATGAACCATGCTTTGTGAAAAGGGGACCTTGTATACCTGCAAAACTATCAACTCATGGCAGTCCGTACAGGCTGATATAGTTCAAAACTTTTTGCTGTCCGTCTATTTCTTGCATGTCAAGGTCACGTTACCTTGAGATTCAGTCAATTGTTAACTCTTTTACCAAACAATCCCTGGATTTTACGACCCAGAGGAGGAAGCTTTCTGAAAACACTGTGGGAAAAGGGGAAAATGCTGGTAACCAGCATTTTCTCATTTTCCCACAATGTTTTCTACTCTTCTAAAACCATCTTTCAATTTTTGAGTCACATTTATTTTGTCGTCTGCAAATGCTTTCAATTTGGACAAGTCTAAAATTTTGTCGTTTGGTAAAGAGTTAAACTACATGTTATGGATCCATAATAATACGATTACTTGCATGGTGTAATGCATCACAGAGATGCATGAAACCCTTATTCCAGAGTATGCTCTTTTTTTTTTTGTCTGGCAAAAGAAATCTTTTTTGAAAATACTGTGGCGAAATGAAAATTGCTCTTTAAAAGATATTTTCCCTTTGTGACAATGATTTTCATTTATCAGAGTTAAACTTGTGTATGCTAACAAGCCTGTTCACAATGTCGTCTGCTTTAAATTTGTTTCAGGGGATAACAAGTTCAGGAATTCTATTTTTAGCTCTTTACCTGAGGAGAAAAATGAACATGGCAAATCCAAGGCCTTTGCTAACGACAAAATAAATTTGACAGAAACAGTGGGACTTCTCTGTGAAAGGTTGAAATACATTGTGGGACTGCTTCAGGATATATCATTAAGTTTAACCCATTCCATCTTGAAATACTCTTCTCTTTCACCGAAATGTTTTCAAAAGTGGGCTGTCGCAAGATTAGAAAAGACGTCTGCGGCAAACGGTATGTTATGTCCTCGTGTCACGAGTCAGTATTATTGACACATGCAGAGGCTAAATTAAGTCTTCTTATTTGACCATGTAGCTCTTTTAACTCTTTACCGAATGACAAAATTCAAGATTTGTCCAAATCCAGGGCATTTAGAGGTGACAAATTTAATCAGGCTCAAACGTGGAAGCTGTCTTTGAAAGGGTAGAAAGCATTTTGGGAGAAGGAGAAAATACTGGTTATCGTTATCAGCATTTTCTCCTTTTCCCACAACTTTTTCAAAAGCCTTCTTTCTTAGAGTCCTTAAAACTCGGGATTGTGTGGTAAAGGTATGGAAACGTTGGCATTAAACTTTGAGTTTGCTCCAACACGTGCTTTTAAAATCTACCCCAATCATGTTGCAACACTAGTCTATGTCCCCCAGACAAGTTTGTGAGGTGGATGTTTCACGTGACTCAGGTTTTATTTTTATATGACTTGAATTTTTAATAGGAAAATCTTGAAATGGTCCTAGCTCACGGCGCTTGTCACGTTAGAATGTCCGTATGCATAATTCACTAGAGTCTTAACATGAACCGTGTAGTTTGATTTCGTCTTTGCCGACCGCAAAAAAAAAACCTCTTTGCTTGTGACAATTAAAAGTTCTTTCGGCAAACAATATATCATGCACCCGCTAGCTACAGACCTACCTGATGGTAACGAAGGCACATCAGAGCGCTTTCCAGGCTGCGACTGGGCGTATCCATCCGTAGAGCACACCACTTTTAAGACACGTGGGACGGAATTACCACAAATTCCCTAGAAAATATTTTCATTACACATTAATTCAGATAATCGTGTACATTTCAAGACAGTCCAGCTTGTCCAACCGTTATTCTTTATCCATGGCGGCGGCACGAAATTCCTAAATCTACCAAAATCATTCCCAAATCTACCCAAATCTTTCCCATCCATTTAAAAAACATCTACTAGGAATGGAATTTGATGGCGTTCGGTTGTGTACTTTATTAGCATTTGATGAAAAAGATACAGATATATTTATAGGATGTCTTTTGAACGAAATGACGAATATTGGGTTTTCATTTTACTGAAGAAGCTGCTCGCGACAGGATCCCCTTTAAAGAACTTTCTGGAGTGTTCATTCTCTGGGTAAGTGAATAAAGTCAGACAGAATATATCCATTTAATATTAACTATTTATCGTTAAACTTGCTTCAGTCTTTCAAACTAAACACAATTACCGGCCACTGCAAAGTTCAAGTAGGACACAGAGACTGACAACAGATATGTTGACATACCGTTCATTCAGCATGACTTAAAGGACGTACATAATACCGACGCTCTGAAATATGACCACGGACACCACAAATCTTTTCTCCATTTTTTAACAAACTTAAAATACGAAAAGAATCACATTAGCTTTGATTAACTGCTTTAGTAAACGTACATTTGGGGAATTTGTGAATAACCTCTACTTATATACATCTTAATGATGTTAAAACTTCTAAAAATAAAAAGACGCTAAGAAACGGGGGCAAAAATCACATTACGTCTTTTAATCAGATGTTAGCTAGAAATTTATTTACTTAAATAGTCCATTTTGGAATAGTATTAGATTAGGGGAGAATCGGGTAGATTTGGGAAGAATTAGGAATTTCGTGCCTCCATCCTAGGCAGCACGAAACATCCATATCTTTCCTAATCTTTTTTTGGGGTAGATTTGGAAAGATTTGGGAATTTCGTGCTGCCCGTCCCAGATGCCCAGATTTGTGTGAAAATAGTCAAATTATTAAAACTTAAGCTGCCATTGTGTTTTTGCACGGCTTCTAATGCCGTGTTCGCTACCAGTTGTAGATATTGTTCTAATTCTCAATCCGGTCACCAGCCATCTCACTGGCAGGAATATTCTCTCCATATGGTCCATTTACATCCGAGTCCGTCAGATCGCTAGTATTCGAACTAAGAATTAGAGTTGAATTAAGGATGGTTGTTGGATATGGCCATAGGTCAAGACTCATATCCAACCCTAGCCGAAACAGTCAGGAGCTTTATAGTCACCAAGATGGTTTCTGTTTTCAGTGCGACCCAGGTGGTTACACTGTCGTCGAGATGATTGCCGTCCTGATCCTCACCAATGTGAAGACTGAACTCTTTGCGACCTAAGCCGCTCATCGTCACCATGGTTGTTACAGTTCTCATAGTCACCGAGCTGATGACTAAAACTTCGTCACGAAGGTGATCACCAACCTCATAGTAACCGAGGTTGTTGCCAATCTCATCGTCAACAAGGTGGTCAGTGACCGAAGTGATTACCTCACTGTCACCGAGGTAGAGACTGTCCTCATTGTCACCTCGGTGGTTACTTACCTCATTGCGACCTAGCTTGTTACTTACCTTAACGTCACAAAGGTGTTAATCGTGGCTGTGATGGTTACTAAATTCATCTTCACAATGGTGGTTACCAGCATCATCGCGACCTGAATGGTTACTAGCATCTAAGCAACATGGAAGGTTATTTACCTCATCGCGGCTAATTTGGTCTCAGACCTTACCGTCACTAGATGGCCGCTAGCTTCATCCTCATCAAGTTGGACACCTACTTCATCGTGACACAGCAGCAAGAGGTAAAGCTGTTGCCATATATAAACTGGATACAAACGTAGAGTGCCATAAACAAGATAAATCAACAAACCTGTGGGTGAGGCCAGGCAGTTGGTGGACAGACCTTAAACCCGACAGTAGAGAGGACAGCCAAGTGAACAAGAACAGCTGCACACAGAACATTGATCTGAGACCCCGCCATCAACAATACTGAAACAACAACAGAAACATGTGAGTTATGCTCGTTGTAAAGGAGGCTTAATACATCTGCGAAAAGTATCGATCCATGTCAGCGTGCGCAAGCCGCGCAGGGTGACCTGGTTCGAAACTTTTTGCTATAGGTCAATTTTCTGCACGTCAAAGGATCAAGCTACCCCATGATCCAGCCGGTTGTTACACAGAATGGATTTTTATGAATGCATAATTATGTGATGACTTGCTTGGTATCATATATCACGGAAATGCATTGAACCCCGTTTTGGAAGGGCATGGCTCATGTAAAACGTGTAATTATTTATGTGCATATGGCCCCTTTTTACTAAGGTAGTTACGAACAAAATTTGCGTAAGTTTTACGTAACTATAGTATAGTGGCATTAATCTGCCACGAGATACATAATAACTATCAAGATTATTGTAGAAAACTATTGCGATAATTCAAAGTGTCCTGGAAATTTTATCTATATAAAATAAAAAGATAAAATTTCCAGGAAACTTTGATTTATCGCAATAATTTTCTAAAGTAATCATGATAGTTACCTCGTATCTCGTGGCAGATTAATGCCACTATACTATAGTTACGTAAAACTTAGGCAAATTTTGTTCGTAACTACCTTAGTAAAACGGGGCCGAGAATGTGTCACTTTGTGAGGGTTAAACTAAATGGTTTTTTTTTTGAAAAATATATAAAATAAACTTAACTGTTTACCTCACAATCTTCAGTTTTAACATCCCTGGGAAAGAAGACTTGAAAACATTGTGGAAAAAGGAGAAAATGCTGGTAACCAGCATTTTCTCCTTCTCCCACAATGTTTACTATCCCATCAATCACAGAAATCATCATTTGAGCTATATTTAGTTTGTCATCTGCAAATGTTATCAATTTGGTTGCATCCAAAATTTTTGTCGTTGGGATCAAAATTTTTGTCCGGTTGGGTAAAAAGTTAAATCAATTGAACGAAACTTACTAACCTAAATTATACAATGATCACGTCCACATCGAAAGCATTTTCATAGGACAAATGAAATGTAACTAAAACGCTGGGAGTAGTCTTTCAAAGGATAAAAAAAAAAAAGATTGTGGGAAAGGGAGAAAATGCTGGTGACCCGGGAACTTCAGATTATGACTTCTACACTTTTACTCCTGAGCCACGCAGGATCCAATGGATGGTTGGTTGGTTGTATTGGGGTTTAACGCCACTTTAACAGCTAAGGTCATATCATGGCGGTCGGTGACGCACATGTGTCTCCTGGCTTTCTCACACCAGTACTAACACAACTTTCTTTCCAAAGCCACCGACTACTTTTCTCACATGCTTCAGCAGAGGTGAGAGGCGAAAAGACGCCGGAAAGAAAGTTCGCCTCAACCGGGTATCGAACTCACAACCACCAGGTCACGAGTCCGACACGCTCACCACTGAGCCACCCGGGCGGGGTAGGATCCAATGGCAATAATAACTTCTACCAGGAGAAACGACCTACAAATGTTTTCACCCTTATCCGGCTAAATAAATTCAAATGAAACTTTTGAGCCGACATTAAAAACCCAAATTTTTCTATCTTAAAGGTGTTTTCGAGGGAAAGATATCTCCTTATCGGACAATATAGATCCAAGATCAGACCGCACGTTCTGTGCAGTCTGATTTTGATCTACACTGTCCGCAAAGGGTCAGTGATTCGCGCTTAGCAGAGTAAGGTTTAACATTTGTAAATAGTCTGTTTATTGTTATTCGTTAAAAATAAGACAAAGTAATTATGACTGTTTCCTTTCATTTAACTTCGTTTCTAAAATATCTGATCTCTTTTTTTTTCTATTAAAAGACCTATTGATTCGATAACGAGGTAATAAAACGTGGACCTAGTGAACTTGTTGATTTTTTTTTTTGGTTCAAAAGGTCCAGTGCTTCTTTCTTTCCACTCCCCACTCTCTTTTTGCTTAGGAGCGAAACACGTCGAAGCCGGATGTATTTTTCCCCCCTGTTTTTAAAAAGATACAAAACAATGAAAATATAGTGCTTTCCTTTATTTTCTTTTTAAAAAGGGTTTTTATAGACCGACTTGGTATACAGCACCTTTTAACCACCTTTGAAACAATAAGGAATGGCGTCATTATGTCTTGTTAGGACAGCAAAAACAAAAACAACAGCTGTTTAGAAAGAGAGAGAAAATGGAAGAACTATCTGACGGGAAATATCAATGATTCGACTGAGATAATCTGATATAAAGTGGTATTTATTCAACAACAATAATTGAATGCGAGTAGATCATCTACATAAATGATTCATGCTCTGGGAAAGGGGGATTTCACGCATCTCCGAGGTACATTATACCATGCAAGACGTCACTTAATTAAAGATCCATAAAAATCCATTTTGTCCAACAACTGGCTGAATTCCGAGGAAGAATAGTCCTTGGACATGCAACAAATTTATACAAGCAAAAGGTTTCGACAAAGGGCAGGCTGACCTGGATTGATACTTTGTGCAGATGTATTAAGCGCCCCTTTTCACATAGCATGGCTCATAACATACCTTGATACCTTCAAATTGCTAAATAAATTAAAAACTTATTTCTAGCCACTATTAAAAAAATTAATGATAATAAAACTAAAATATTTCTTCTCGCCGAAAAATCTCACCTATCGGACAGTGTAGAACAACGTGCTATGCAGTCTTTTCCTGACCTGCACCGTTTCGTGAAGTGTAATTAGTATCGCATAGAAGCCTATGAGATAATCTCAAATGAGATTGTCTAAAATGTGGCCCCAGTACTCGCACCATGATGTGGATTGTTCCAAAAGTTGACTCTCGTCATACCTTGATTCGAACCCCAAACCTCTGATGCGGGAGAATGACACTCTAACTACCCCACCACTTGTTGCAAAATTATTCAGGCTTTATCATAGCTAACGAAGTATTGCTATTATTATTTTATTGTTACTACGACTGTTTTTTTTTTTTTTTCCCTCATTTTTCGTGGCAGTGTCCTTAGGCAAGATTCTTCAGAGCCCTAGCCTAGTACTGGTGAAACCCAGGACATATATAAATATGTGCGATTTCGCCGTGATATGACTGAAATAATGTTGAAAGTGGCGTAAATCACAATTCAACCATTATTGTTATTACGCCCAATTAGCGAGCATCACAACAAAATACAGAAGAAAAAAGGAAATAAGATCTGTACAAGATAAAGCAATCCAAATCAAAACAGTGAAAAAATAGACAAATGTAAACACAATCGTAACCCAATCTGATGAAGGTCGTTGCAATAAAAAGGCGAAAATGAAAAACCTCTCTACCTTGGTCAGAATAAAACATCACATCTTAAAAAAAAAAAGTTTCTGAAAATCAAGCAACTATCGGGCAAGTGTTAACCCTGTTCTACGGTTCAAAACTGGGGCCAACCATTCTTAAGAACGCTCTTAGTCTCTGTATTTTATCTGAGATTTTCTAAATTTGAAGTAACACAACTTCTGATTGGCTAAACCAAATGGTTTAGCCAATCAGAAGATGTGTTACTTTCAAATTTAGAAAATTCTGGAGAATGAGATTTTGGAGAATAAAATTTAGAATCACATTTTGAAAAATCTGAAGAATAAAATTCTGGAGAATTCTGGAGAATAAGACTGAGAATGTTCTTGAAAATGGTTAGTAAATACGGACACTGGTCCGAATCGTGGCAGCCATTATAAGGATTCTGTGATGTCTGGATAGCGGATATGAACCTAGATCTATAATTAATTTGTCCTACAACAGAATTATCTGAATGTTAATACGTGATTATGCTTTGTCTTTCTTGTTTTCGTCCGATAACCCATTTATCAAAAATACAGAGAAAACACTATAATGCAGAAAAAGATATTATGTATGTTTCGGGGACGCATTGACCTTTCGTTCTGGCTTCATCATTTGATTCTTTGCTCCAGTACTATAAAAGTCTGCGACTGTCTCTGTCAGCCAATCAAAATGGTAGTCTCAAGTTGAGAATTCTACCTGCAAGTGTTATTCAAGTCGCGCGACTAGCTATAAGATTGGCTGTGCTAATGTTAAGTTATCATGATGACGTCACTTTTAATCAAGATTATTAAAATCCGGCAGTCTGATGATACAATCGACTGAAACTCAGAAAAGAAAAATATCTTGAAGGCTTGGCTAAATGTAAAGATTCAAGATCAGACTGCACGTTCTATAATCTTGATCTATCTCGTCCGCAAAACTTGCTGTTCTCAAACATGACATCGAAAACCTTAGGCCTAACGTTCGTTTTCCCAAAAAGTTTTCAAAGGCTTTCTCCGTTTAGGGTCGTTAAAAAATGTGATCGTGGGAGTAAAGTGCTAGTAAAAAATCTTTGAATGGATTATAAAAAGGAGTTAATTTACTTCTTTTCCTTTTAGAAAGAAAAGAAATGTTTGAAAACATAAAGAAGACCTACTCGAAATTGATTGCCGGTGGCTCGGTAGTCAAGGGTTTGGATTTGTAATCAAGAATTTCTGGTAAGATCTTCGCTTGACGAGCTAGTTAAGACGCAGTGTCCTTGGGCAAAGCACGGCAGCCGCCAGCTTAATGCTGATAAAACAAGGAAATTTATTATTAAAAACGTTGTCATAGTACTATAATTGGCGGCTTAAACCCTTTTTTGAACAAGAAAAACAAACAAACAAATCAAGAACTTGGAACATCAGAAACAACAGAGACATGACATTTAATGCCTGACCTAGTGGAGGACTTGCCCCTTTGCAAAACGATCCCATCTTTGAAGACCCTAACTTATAAAAAACATCAGAAATCATGGAAGGGAAAAGGAGGAAAAATCATTATCAACATTTTCCACTGCTTTCACGAATTCAAAGAAAACTCCAATAATTTCAACTGCAGTTTGTCGTCTACTCATACTTTTAAAATGGCCGAGTCTTAAATCTTCTCTTCCGGTAAAGTGTAAACTGGGAAGGTTAATCATGTGATTATTAGACTGTGCCATCCGATTATACAGGGTTTGAGTTATTAACCCTGTCTGCGTCATTAGCGAAAACAGGGACTTTTGCGGACGGCATAGATCAAGATCAGACTGCACAGAACGTGCAGTCTGATCTTGGATCTATGCCGTCCGCTTGTATAGTCAAGCCTATAAGCTGAAAATATATCTGAGTTTCAATGGATTTTATTTTTAGGCGGATTAAGTGGTCTAAGTTGTGTAATTGGCACTGAAAAGAGTTAATTAACAAATCTACACGTGATTATAGACATGTATAATAATCATCATTACTGAGTCACTAATGATATATTTATCCGTAATCGACTGCAAACCATGCACCCTGACACGGCATTAACTCTTTACTAAACGACAGTTTTTTTTTAGACTTGGCGAAATTGAAAGCATTTGCAGACGATAAAATAAATGTGGTTGAAATGTTGTCTTTCATTGAGAAGAATACATCGTGGGAAAAGGAGAAAATGCTGGTTACCAGCATTTTCTCCTTTTCCCACAATGTTTTCAAAAAGGCTTCTTACTCAGGGTCGTTAAAACTCGAGATTTTCTGGTAAAAGGTTATAGAGTTGTGGAGAGTTCAAAGGGTTACAAAATAGCTTAAAAATACTGATTTTTGTTATAATTTCATAACTTGAGGTGAAACAAAAGTCGTTTCCATGACTAGTAATGCAGCAGAACAGAACAGAACAGAACAACATTTTATTTGACGTGTACACAGTACATAGTCATATTTACATCAAAAGTCACATAAATACCAAGTTGAAAGACTACTACGATTAGCTGTGACAGGACGTCTCTGCCGGTCAAATGACTAGTCCTTGAATTGAAGGAATTTTTAAGAGCAGTAGGTGAGTACGGCCGCAGGTATAAACCCTAAGTTCTGCATAATTGCAAAATCCCCAGTCTTGAGCGACACGGCCGGATTTCTTCAGAATACAGGTAACGCCAAAACAGATCAGAACAAATGATAACAGCCGTGCTCTGAGAATAGGGGTTTTATACATCTCCGTGATGTAATAAACCAATAAAGTCATCACATAATTATAGATCCATACATCTAATTTTGTTTAACAACTTTAACAACCGACCAAATCCTGAGGTAGAATGGTCCTTGGACATACAGCAAATTAACCCTTTACCACACGGCAAAATTTAAGACCTATCCAAATTGAAAGCATTTGCAGACGACAATTTCATAGTGGCTCAAATGACGCAACTTTTCTTTAATAGGGTAGAAAACTTTGGGGGAAAAGGAGAAAATGCTGTTTACCAGCATTTTCTCCTTTTCCCACTATGTTTTCAAAAGGCCTCTTTTTTAGGGGCGTCAAAAGGCGTCATTGTGTGGTAAAGGGTTAAAAAAATAATAATAATAAAATAGAATAAAACGTTTCGACACAGCTCAGCCTGCGCAGGCTGAGCTGTGTCGATACTTTTTCAAATGCATTAAACCCCCTTTTCACAGAGCATGGCTCATAAATGCGTTTTTTCATATATTACAATATGATCCAAACACAGAAACTTTTTAGGTAGTTCTTATCAAACTTTATGCATAGGATACTGCCAGGCTAAAATATCAAGTATTCACATGCTACACAAGCAAATTCACAGTTTGCCTAATTCAAGCTCCTTATCACGGCCTTGTATTTTGCAGTATATTTGAAAGAATGAAATGAACGGAAGAATTGCTTAACATGAGGACTGTAGTTTTGGCCAAACTTTTTTTTTTCACGACCTTAAGTTCAAGTTTTATTTGTATATATCTTATTCAAGATACTTTAGATCATAGAAGTAAAACATGAATATGGAATAACATATAAAAATGCCCCAAGTATGCTACATGTTCGGGTCAAGGATAGCATCCGGACGGTGACCTAAGCTATGACCTCGAACCCGGAAGCACAAGCTGCTTATCCACAAGGAAATGGATTTCTTCTCCTGATAGCGCACTTTTCTGGTTAATTTCAAAATAAAAATGATATATTACAGTTGTGATGTTCATATACACGTGGTTAGACTTGTGTAAACAATTTGAAAATCCGTAAAACAAATGTTCAAAACATCGCGTCCTATGTGATGTAATTTTCTTTACCATACATCGACAAAAACATAATCAAAAGTCTCTAGGCTGTCGAATAAAAACTGAAAAATCATTCTCAATGAATCAAAAACGACCCCGGTATTGCATATATATTATTATTATACTGCAAAGAAATTTCTCGTGATCTGATTGGATAATATGCCCCGAACATATATATCATGTATACTGGCAAAACCAACGTAAAAGCAGTTTCCCTTTCGGGAGCCCTGTATACATGACTACACTTTCAACACAACATCCAAAATGGCGGCGTCGATCAAGATAAACATCAAGATTATGCGTCAAACTGCACGTTTTACCAAGGTTTCAGTGACGTCAGTTCCCAGTGACGTCAGTTTTCATTGAATTGGGGCACTCAGAAGGGAAATTCTACTTCGTCAGCGTACTCAATTTTTGAAACCAAAAAACAGGTAAAATTCGCTTTACACACGTTGGAATGGTAATAAATTCGTTGTACGGTCAGGTGGCAGAGGACTTGGAAACTTCGGCTCGGGACGACATGATTCACCACAGCCGTGAACAAGTTTCCAAGTCCCCTGCCACCTGACCGTACAACTAATACTGTCCTAATAAGGAAAAAGCTGCCAATTCCATCCTAAGAATCAAATGGCTTGCTGAGAAACTGAAAAGAAGGTTTCTTGATATGGACCTACAAATTCGATCGACTTTCTACTTTGCTCTAGACTGTCATCAAACTGGAAGTAAAGCTACTTTCGTAAGAAAAGATGAACTCTCAATGTATAAAATTTTATGTACAACATTCAACCGTGAAAAGTAAGTGGCAAAAAAGTGCGCAAACAGTCTTCATTATAGAAGCAATCTTTAGTTTTATTTAGTTTCTGTTGTTCACGTAGTTTCATTTCTAATTTAAAAAAAAAAAAAAAAAATGGACTGTGTGTAAGATGTTTTGAGCAAGTTTAAACTCTGGACTGTGTGTAAGATGTTTTGAACAAGTTTGAACTCACCAACAGATTTTTTTAATAGGAAGCTAAATTTACTTTTCGAATTGTCATGCCTGCTGCAAGAGGGACAGGAGTAGAATTCTGAGGTCCATCTATAATTCAGAACTTATTATAGTGTCATCATGTTTCGGTCGATCAGATTTGCAAGTGCTCTTATTTAGAATCGAAGACATCCCACAGGTAGTCAACTTCAGTTCACCCGACTGTTAGCCAATAAAAATCTTGCCCTCATTTTTTTTGGCGGACAACGACGGAAATTTACCGCACAGTTTAAGTCCACCAGTTTGAAAGGTGAACTTAACGACTTTTGAATTGAAGTTCTCCGACTGGTTGAACTATAAAAAGCTAGTTATCCATTTTAAAAATGAAACCCCAGATTTTTTTACAACGTTATAAGAGCAGCGGTTCCCAGATGTTTCCTTCGGAGGTTGTGCACTTATCAAGGTCCTTATGCCTGATCGGAAGTTACGTCATGCAATTAACACGATAACCGAAATTTGTGTGACAATTCCACGCTCCGAAATCGGATTTCTATGTAAATGATATTTTATATAAACACATTTCATGTCTGACAGACAGGAAATAGATCTGTGAATCGTCTCCCATCCACAGAAATGTGAATGGGAGACGATTTACCAAGTTTTATCGACAGAAGAAAAAGGTGTTATTACACACAAAGTACAATGCTTATTCTTTAACTCATTCTTTGAGAAACAGAATTGCAACAGACTTCTTTGAAAACAGCTTAGTAAATACAGAATTACAACATTTTAAATTAAGATAAATTGATCTTTTAAACTCTTTACAGTACGACTCAATGTAAATTTGTCAAAGATGAAAGTATTTGCTGACGACAATTTAAATGTGGCTCAAATATTTGAGCCATGCTCTGTGAAAAGGGGACTTAATGCATCTGCGAAAAGTATCAACCAGGACCTGGGCCGAAACTTTTCGCTATTGGTCAATTTTCTGTATGTCAAAGTACCAGTCTATCTTATGATTAAGTTGGTTGTTTAAAAAAGTGAATATTAAGGATCCGTAAGTATGTAATGACTTTCTTGGTACCATGGATCACGGAGATGCATTAAGTCCCCTTTTGTCACAGCATGGCTCAATTTTGAATTTGTCTTTGATAGGGTAACCAGTTAACTCTTTCCCAAACAGTCCTTTGTTTTACAATAACCTTAACACATTACTTTTTATAAAGTTCTGCTTGCTATTTTCAATGTTATCATTTAGAGATCTTACATGATTTGGTATTTGAGATTAAAATGTTATTAAACGAGAAGGCTAGAAAAGTGTAAGCAAGCGAGCCTGTGGTGAGCTCAATAATTTTTTTTTTTTTGTTGACAAGTTAATAAATTTTTACAATAAAAGCCAACGAATGTCATTCTTTTTCATCACTTAACTGTTTTAAGTTCATGAATATAGGTTTAAAAGTACATGTATAGCTATGTACTGAATTTTAGATGAAGTCCGTTCGCTTTTTTTTTTCCCCCACAAGATGGCAAACTACGGACGAAAAATAGTTTTAAAGAAACTTGCATATAATGATTTTGTTTTTAAATCTAAAGATGATAAAATTTGCCGTTTTGACAAGATGATCTATTTTGTTAGTTAATTTCACAGAGAAATCTGGGTCAGCGATGTCTTTTTAAATAAGGCGTACGATTACAAAGCGTCGACCAAATTAACCAAATACGGCATTATATGCCTATCTAAAACATGTGTATAAGATAAGAAAATCCGCACTGGCTTTATTACATTTAAAACAATGGCAGTTATGTGATAAATAAGAAATCCGAACAAGCAGGGCTTCGATGTGAATGTAACAGACATGAGAGACACAATTCTTACAAAAATCATTGAATGCTAACCAGGAAGCCGAAAAGATGAGAACAGCGCAACACATTTTTAATGTATATGTAAATTAGAAGTCAGTCCAACAACGATTTAATTTGAGATTACAAGCACGTGGGCTGACATTTAGACATTAAGTTTGCAAAAAGAAATTACACCATCCTGTTGTTGTAGATCTACTTTCTGTAATTTGAAATACCATCAGTTTGTTTTAGTCCTTCTGCGACACTTTTTTTTAAAGAATTAAATCTTTGCGTGCCAAAGATATTAACAATTAACCTGCTCGATAAGTGAAATGAAATTTTCAAGCCTAAAGTAAAACCCGAAAAAGTTATTGCTATTTCAAAGCCTTTTTTTTTGGGGGGGGGGGGAAAGAGGGAACTATCTCCTTATCGGATAAAGTAGATCCCAGATCAGATTGCACGTTCTGTGCAGTCTGATCTTGATCTATACTGTCCGCAAAAGCAGTTCGCGCTTAGCAGCTTTAGGGTTAACTCGACCTCTTTCGACGGCCAAAATACCATTCACTGAAACTCAGGCAGAATTTTCTATCATATAGACTTTACGAAACAAGCGGACGGTATAGATCCAAGATCAGACTGCACGTTCTGTGCAGTCTGATCTTGATCTTTGCCGTTCGCAAACGCCCCTGTTTTCGCCCATAGCGCTGAAAGGGATAAAAGACAAGTCTTTAATGCATTTTTGACGTTTGTCTGTGATCTCATGCAATCGCGAGTGTAACTTTGATATTTCTTAGGATCCTATGTCTATAAACCGTAGGGTACTCTGTACGAGACAGGTACAGTAAAGTCTTGTTAGAAGAATTTTACAAAAAAAGCAGCACTTTGTTTGGAAACTGTTTTATGCTACTTTACACACTTTTTGCAATCTCTTGGGGAACTTTTGTTGCCTCTTACAGCACGTTGAATTGTGGTCTGTAAATAGTAGGGGACTCTGTACGAGACACGTACACTAAAGTCTTGCCAGAAGAAATTTGCAAAAGAAGCAACACTTTATTTGAAAAATGTTTTATGCTACTTTAAACAGTGTTTACTTCATATCATGGGGACAACTCAATTTCTCATGTCTTTTCTGTTTTTCGCCAGCACTAGGCAGGGAGCTCTGCAGTACCCGAGAAAGCGTCAACGTTACTTGCACCACCAGCTTGGGGTTGGAACCAGGGTTTCCAGATTAATAATGATACACCCTAGCTACTGAGTCATGCACGACATCATTACATTACAACGAACAGCCTTGTCACTTAAAATAACAATAGCTACCAAAAAATAAGCAAAGCTAGTGTTAGTATGCAGTCGAATTTAAATCATATCATTTAAAGTATGGAAATCATAGTGAAGGTGACACTCTGTTTTTGAACGGTCCGTCCATGTTAGTCGCTAGCAGAAAAAATAGTTAAAAGTTGTCAGGTCACTTTATCTTCTGTTTACTTTTTGTCTGATATTAAAGTTAATTTTTCTGCCTGTGACTAACATAATTTAAATTTAAATGCATTTCAACAACTGCGTTGCTTTTTTCGACCGCTGTTGGGCCTTTAACCTGCGCAAAAAGTATATTTTGTCCTGTTCAGTTATATTTTGACAAGTCTGAGGGACAAATTGATAATTTGTGAGGGACTGTTTGCGGGGAAAATACAAGCACACAAGAAAAAATAATTTACCCCAAGCAATTTATCACATAAATATGGATCTTTTAAATCTAATTTGTCTAACAGCCGACATACTGTAAATAACAGTTAATAACTTACTGTTAATAAGGTAGCATGGTCCTTGGACAAGTAGCAAAAAGTTTCGACCTATGTCAGCCTGTGCGGCCTTCGTAATCTGACATGGGATGATACTAGGATTATGATTTAGTCAGTTCATATAGACAAAATCAATGAGCCACGCTCTGGCTAAAGGGGGCTTAATGTATCTCCGTGATGCATTATACCAAGCAAGCCATTACATAGTTATGAATCCATAATAGCCACTTTCTTTAACAACCGACATAATCATAAGGTAGACTGGTCCCTGGACATACAGAAAATTGAGCAATAGCGAAAAGTTTCGGCCCAGGTCAGCCTGCGCGGACTGCGCAGGCTGACCTGGGTCGATACTTTTCGCAGATGCATTAAGCCCCCTTTTCACAGAGCATGGCTCAAATTTTGGAGATGCGTTATCATGTGATAACTTGGCTTGGTATTACGAATAACCGAAATGCAGTAAACCCCTTTTTGCGAAAATATATATTTCAAGTTAATAAATTATTGTAAAGAGCTAATTAATTGGATCTCAAAGCCCTTTTCGCCAAATGCAACTAATTGTGTTCAACAGTATAAATCCAAGATCCGACTGCACAAAAAGTTTAATTTTTGAAAATGATCTCTTCGTAGAAGTTCCAAATGTCGTGCCTATAAGTGAAAGGGTTAATTAAATTAATAATTTAAAAGCATTTTTCAACAACATTTCAGTTATATGACCAGTGCACCTATCTATGCGTCTCTTGAATTTCTTTATCAGTCCAGTGAACAACATTCTCTTTCAGCCGGTGATTGCTTTTCCATTATTAACAAAATGACAACAACTTGTGAAAGCTTTTTAGAGCCTTAGATCCTACACAACCATCGTTGAAACAACTTTCAGCGATTAGAGAAGACTGACCCTGTCGTGGTCGTCATCATCACCATCAGCAAAGTCATCATCATAATTATCAAAAACAGCTCGGCCGACGTTGGATTCGGTCCAACGACCCCTTGATTTCTAGGCCTGTACGCTACTGACTGAAGTACTGGGGACGAGTGATTTTTCAAACATTTTCTTCTTATCTGTATATAATCACCAAAAAAGGCAATAAAAATCGACGCCTTTCTTTTATGGAGAAATTTTACAGTGTGTTCATTAATTGATTCGCCCGGCCGTGTAGCTCAGTGGTTAGCGTATCTGACTAGTGACCTGATGGTTGAGAGCTCAATACCTGGTTTAGGCAAACTCTACTTCCGGCGATTTTTCGCCTCTCACCTCTGATGCATGTGAGAAAACTAGTCAGTGGCTTGGAAGAAAATTTGTGTTAGTACTGATGTGAGAAAACCAGGAAACACATGTTTAGGTGCACTGACCGCGATGATATGACCTAATCTGTTAAAACAGCCTTAAACTCAAAATCATTTATTTATTCGCCTAATTTTTTCAGTTAGAGTTTAGTTAAATAACTATAATTATAGGGATATCTTACAAACAATACAAATATTAACAGAGTGAGTACGAGCAAATAATTTATTTGGTATGTACATTAAATAAAAATAAATAAATAAATAAATAAACAAACAAATAAACAAATAAATGAATAAATAAATAAATAAATAAATAAATAAATAGTCTACTAAATAAAGACAAAATCAGTACATACCTTGCAGTGTGGTGCTAGAGAGGTCCACGCCAAGCTACTCCAAAAGAACAATGGCACAAGCAAGCGCCGTATTTAAAAGGTTCAGCGTCTCATTCAGTGCTAAGATTCTAAGTACGTATGAGCTATTTGTTCACACCATTCACAAACCATGATCTACCTTCAGTAGTTAGGTAACCTTTTTGTTTATCGGATTTTGAGTTTATTTACCCTTAGAGCCCCGAGTAAACCAAGTGTACATTTATAATCTAGAATGAAGACCCTAATGAAATTAGTTTCATTATTGGTCTTGTTTAGAGTGTCTAAGCAAAGTGGACAGTGTAGATCAAAGATCAGACTGCACGTTTTGTGCAGTCTGATCTTGATCTACACTGGCTGCAAAGACAACTTAGTAGTGAAACGCGCTTTATGGGTTTGTATAGTGCTGGGTTTTGCGCGCTTACCTCCCTTTATGAATGGCATGACACTGTGAGCAAAATTTGATTAACTTTGCTAAACGACCCACAGGTGATGCTAAATGCAAAAACCGAAAGCCTTAGCTGCCTCCGGGTTGGGATAAAACAGATAAAGTCAGGACCACTTTTGACCAAAAGAACATTATCGAGTTGACCAAGTTCATAAATTATCCTGTGCGGATGATACTCGTAAATGTAAAACTAAAGAAAGAACCGCGTGATTCTAGGAAGGAATATTTTGAAATTATTCAGAGATAATTCGGTGTGAGACAAAGAAGCCCGTTGAGAGGAGATTTTTAAGTATATGGACAAGTTTAATCCATGTTCTTAATTTGGACCACTGGATGTGCAATATATATGTACCAAATGTCAACGCTGAAGGCTTTGTGGTTTCAGATAAGAACTATGTTTAGATTTTTCAAGTAAATAAATAAATAAATGAACAAATAAATAAACAAATATTTCAGACAACGGACCAACTTTGCATGGCCGTTTAACTTGCACAAATTTGATAAAGGACCATTAGATAATACATACAATATGTCAGCACCCTTGGCATTGTTGTTTCAGACATGACTATTGTTGAAGTTTGCGAACAGCAGTCTCTGTATTACATAAGCGAGGCTATAGAAACATACTGTACAACTTTGATAGATGATTTCTTGTACTAGATTACGCTTCATTTATAATATTTAAACTCGAGGCCGTATAGTTGCAGAAAAGAAGAGCTGTAAAAAGTTCTCACGGCGTTATTCTATAGAACAATTTAGCTCAAGAAGTGAACTATCGAAAACAGTTTAAAGGGTAACCTTTGGTACTTACTGTATGACATTGGTAATACTCCTAATTCTAAGACCCTAGCCAATGACCAATACGGTATTAATTCTGAGTCATAGATGAGAGATTTTTCAGTTTTTTTGCTTCCGTCTTTAGAAACACCAGTATTTCACTCGGCCAACATAAGTTTTTACAAAAATGAATACATGTAACTTTGTTAACTATCTTGAGATATTATGTATAACGCTTTTAAGTATATCACAGATTCAAGCGCCATTATATGTAGCTATGGAAACATTAGCTTTGAACAGCCATACTTTATTGAAACACTGGGATATTCGTTTACGCCTGTCACACATGTAAGTATTGTCCGAGGGGAGATTACAGGATACAATTGCGTATACACGTATATATGTTTTTACAGACTGTAAATATTTGTGCCTTGTTTATAATACGAAGGATAGCATTATTTTCACTGTCAATTCTTATAGAGGTGCTAATGCTACGCACTTGAGCTAGAAAAACTGGAGCGCGACAGCAGCATTCCATAGAATTTAGGTCATACATAGATAATATTTGTATATTTGTAATCATTGAAAATTAACCCTTGGGCTACTGAGTGATACTTAATCCGTAGGCTGCTAAGGGCGACTCACCGACCTGTTGCGGATAGTGTAGATCAAGATCAGACTGCACAGAATGTGCAGTGTGATCTTGGATCTTCACTGTTAGATAAAGAGATATTTTTCACCAAAAACACAACTGAAATAGCATCATTTAGTTTTTTACTATCGGCTTGAAAGTTTCATTTAACTTGCAGGATAAGGGATAAAAGGTTTTTGCGGACAGTATAGATCAAGGTCAGACTACACAGATTGTTCAGTCTGACCTTGGATCTACAATGCCCGATACGATGGTATTTTTTCTCCTATACGAATTTTTAAATCGGATTTTACTAGTGACATGAAATTTTCCTTACATTTGTTTAGCAGTATAAGGTTTTTTAAGTTAATATTTTGTTGACTAGAGTCTTAGCTGAACTAAGTAAAACAATAGTTTCGCATAAAAAAGTAGCAATGCTCTCAAAAAATTATTTCTGTGCATCTCCGTGATGCATTTTACCAAGTAATCACATCATTATGGATCCACATTGCAATTTTATATATAAATCCACTGAATCATGAAGCAGAAAAGTCCTGCGACATGCAGAAAATTTGCAAATTGCAAAAAGTTTCAACCAATATCAGCCTAGGCGGACTGCGCAGGCTGACATAGGTCGATACTTTTCGCAGATGCATTAAACCCATTTTCCAATAATCATTGGTCAATAACTAATCTATCTCATGTTACGGTCATTGTCCGTTCATAGATGTCTAAACTGAAACAATGCCAATAATGAAACCTATAACCTTAAAAAGTTAGACCTTTGCCAAGACATCCTGAGTTAAAACGACTCCGAGAAAAACAAAACAAAACAAAACAAACAAACAAACAAAGCTTCTAAAAGCATTATTGTTAAAGGAGAAAATGCTTAACCACCGTTTTCTCCTGTCTGCCCTTTAAAAAAACAAATTCCATCATTTGAGCCACATCTAATCTTTCGTCTATAAGTATGGACATTTTTGAATTCCGTCGTTTGTTGCTAATTCAGAGAATTTGCCGCCGATGTATACTGTACAGTTTTATAACGAGCAGCCAGATATGATGTCACCCATACAACATGGTCGTGAGGTAGAGCGTCGGCCTCGTAACCAAAAGGTTCTGAGTTCGATACCCGGGAGCGGGAGTCAACCTTGGGATCTTTCATTGGCCCACACAATCGGCGCGAGTACTGGTGTAGTTCCCAGGAAGCAGAATCGAGAGAGATCAGTATTAGTCGTAAGAACTTGTTTCTCAATCGATGTAAAATAAATATGTTTAAACTAACCTAGTTGTTAAGATTTTTTTTTTATTTCAATGTAATACGATTTCTGATTGGCTAAATCATTCAACCAATCAGGACACGAGAATTAGACCAAGAATGCAATCTACAATGCTAGCTAAATACTGACCTGATGTGATTTTGTTGAGAACAGAGTTTCAGAACGCCACTGTAGCATAGATCAAATCGGACAAGGAAGATTATTTATTCCGTCATCAGAACATGCGCAGAATGAGTTACCATTCTGTGTCAAGAAACCCTAGTAGGAAAAAATAATATCCGTCTGATGTATCGAGGCGCGTTTCTCAATGATACTTTAGGTACTACGATCTCATGATCACTATAGAGTAGGAGTCACATCAAAATTGCAAACGTTTTCTGGCATGCAAGTTTTCTTGAAGCAATTCAGTTTTTTGGTAGGCTATCATGCTCGGAGAACACCCAGTCACTTGAGTTATCTGAATATCGTTTACTCTTATGATGTACATAAAGTGAGCTTAAAAGACATTATATAAACACAACAAACTTGAAAAAGGCGTGTAAATATATACATATGAAGAACGCGTCAGAAGCCGGACACCATTAAGCGGACCGGGACAAGCCTGGTAGATATTATTTGTCCCTGTCTGGGCTAATTCCGAATCTACCATCAAGTGTTTCATATTATGGCATATATATAGAAATCACAAGGGAGATGTGTGATTTGCTGACCTTGTTATGTTTATACCAGCCACCAATTTTTTTTTTTCAAGATAAACCATAGTTTAAATCTAGGTACCAGGAGACCCTGTTTTCTAAAGGTCCTGAAAAGGAAGATATGGGAAAACATTTTGGGAAAAGGAGAAATACTGCTGACCAGAATTTTCTATACTAGTATTTCCCATGAATGTTTTCGCCTTTTCTAAGAAAAATCCACGGGAATTTGTTTGGAAAAATTTGACTTCTATAACTAATTGATACATGCGAAAAAGTGTCCAACTAAAATACTTGCTGAACACGACCCATGGTCATTTCTAAGTGTGTTTCAGGTATTCCTTTACCAGGATAGTAAAAAGTCGTTTACCATGTTTTGGTAACAGAACGGATCAGACGGATAAAAACTAAGAGACTTTATAATGATGGTAACTTCGGAGTCTGAAAATTTTCTCTCATCTCACCATGACAAGAAAATTTTACTACTATAGGGCATACATTGAACAAATCTGATTGGTCAGTACTATTTTAGCAGCCAGTAGGTATTTCAATATCGATCGATAAGTCTCGCTGACCAAAGAGATTCGTTCAGTATATTAACTGAGACAATAAAACTTCCATTACGTGGTAGAAGGAGAAATATTTCCGCGAGCAAAATTTTGACCATCAAAACTCTTTCAATATTCCGTTCTATGTACCCGAGTGAAACATACTTTTTCTATTGGAGGTTATATATAGACATTGAAAGTAGTGTTCGCGAGGAATCATCCTAATAGGCGGACAATGTAGATTTTAAAGGTCAGTTAAAATGTCCTTTGCAATCTTCATCTACACTGGCCACAAAAGCACCGAAGTTTGGGATTTTAGGATTCTAAGTGTTTAAAAGATTTGTAATAATTTTATAAAAAATTTACTCCAAGGTTTTTACTCTAAAGTTTTTTTTTTTCGTCCATAACTCACATTTAGCCATTCATCCAGTGCATGATCGTCAGCGCTTTGATCCTGCGTCCGGGAACTGACTGCACCATTCCAACCGACTGTTGCTGTTACGACATCAGATTGTAAAATTGTACAAATAATTTCCCATACCTGTCATTCCATCGCTATTTTGATGGTTTTATCGTAAAACGCGTGAATTTTCTAGGTTTTCCTGGTTGATTGTTTTCACTTTATTTTCAGGAAAAAAAAAACCAACAGGTCGTGGGAAATGGTAGTCATTGTCAAAACATGCGCTCTGACTCTTTACCAGCCGACAAATTCTCGGCTTGTCTAAATGAAAAGCATCTGCAGACAGCAATTAAAATGTTACTTAAAAATGCAACTTGATTATGAAAGGTAGAAAACATTGTGGGAAAAGGAGAAAATGCTGGTTACCAGCATTTTCTCCTTTTCCCACAAATGTTTTCAAAAGGTTTCCTTCTCGGGGTCGTTTAAACTTGGGATTGTTTGGTAAAGGGTAAGACAGATACCAGCGTGATGGAAACATTTGACAAAGCTACACTAAAATGTGGACCTCTGCACTGTTTATGTCCTCTTGTAAACACGTACCTGGATAGAAAAACTTGCGGACCTTTAAAATCTCCTTGCAATGAAAGATCTAACGAGGATGAAACCTCGAGGTCGTCTGCCTGCGTGTCTGTTCGTCTGCCTGCTTGCCTGCTTGTCTATCTGTCTGTCTACCTGCCTGCCTGCTCGTCAGTCAGTCAGTCTGTGTGTTTGTGTGTCTGTATGTCTGCCTGCCTGCCGGCCGTCCGGATAGGCGGCTGGTCTGTGGGTTGGTCGTTTGGTCGGTCGGACCGTCCGTCCGTCTATCTGTCTGTCTGTCTGTCTGTCTGTATTATAAACAACAACAACAACAATAACAACAACAGCTACTACTATTATTACTACGTCTACTACTTTTTCTACCACTACTACCACTTTTTTTTACTACTACTACTACTACTACTACTACTATTATTACTTTAACTTCAACTTTAACAGCTACTATAATTACAAGGATTTGAAAAGAAATAATAAAAGAATGCTAAAGAAACAAGAAGCGTCTGTTACACACGCCCTGGTTCCTATAAATAATCAAAGCGTTGAGAACGCTGAAGTGGTATTTGTCAAGGAAGCCATTGTGTTGAATTAATAATTTGAAAGAAAAAGAGAAATATTATTCAACTATTGGCTTGAAAGTCAACCTACTAAGCAAATGAATACCTTTTTTGGTTGAAGGGAGAGTACTCATGACAAAGTTAGGATTATTTGTGTATTGGTGGTCTCCCTTTGATCATTAGGAGGAGTCAGGAGTAACGCCCCTTGAGAGTAGGATGCATGATGGATAGAGAGAGAAACCATGTGAATATATCGAATAAAATTAAGTTTGTACCTGAAAACTATGATTTTGAAATATCTTTGGCCGTTAACATTTAATTCCCAACATTACAATCAATTATTTCGATCTACAAATATTCATGCCCAATCAAATGGAGTAGCACGCAATCATTGGATGAACAAGCCATGGGACGAACTGGTTTTGGAACGAAAAAGCCCAGGACCAAGTGATCGGTAGACAAATTTTGTATCATTGCGCCAATAGAAGGCTATGAGCGATTGAAGCTATTTTCAATAAAAAAATAGTATTTCCACGATCGATGGCCTCACCCAGTGTATTTTAACATGCCATTTCCAATTACATATCTGAGTGCTACCGAAAAACTCACTTGCCTAAGAAAAACTGAGTTTAATTGGGTTTATTTCCTTCGGCTTTGCACAAAATACGATACATGGTCTTCAAAATTCAATATTGAACTCATAGTGGTATTGTCTTCGACAAATACCACAATTTTATTTTATCTTTTCGACACGATTAAACTGGCTAATTAAACACTTCCTTCTTTTAGCGACCCGAGGATTACATGATGCCAATGAAAGCACTGTAGGAAAAAGAGAAAATGCGGGTAACCATTTTATCCTTTTTCAACAATGTTTTCTATCTTTCCAAAAACATAAAAGATAACAATGATAATTGAGACATAATCTGTTAAAAGGGGATTTAATGAATCAAAAATAGCATAAAAAAGTATCGATCCATGTCAGCCTGCAAAGTCTGCGCGGGCTGACATGGGTCGAAACGTTTTTGCTATTGGGCAATTTTCTGCATGTCAAGGAAACGGTCTACCTCATAATTCAGTCGGTTGTGATGACTTGCTTGACCTAATACATCATGGAGATGGATTAAATCCATTTTGCCCTAGCATGACTCAATTTAAAAGTTTAAGATTCTATAGAATTTAAAGACTATAATCAACCCAAGAAGTCGACAAAATATATCATGGCTAGAGCAATGCATTTTACGCATTGTGCCGTAAAAAACGCCGTAGAAAAAAAGAGTAGCTACTTTTTTACAAGCAGAGACTCCTTTTTCCGTAGTGTTTTCAAAAAGGATCAAACATAAGGGGCTGGCTTAAATTTTATTTTTCTTTTTGATTTTTCAAATTACCTTAACTCTTCCTAATTTCTTATAAATGATTCACACAGTGTTCTCTCCCTTGACAGTGCGCGGGGAAAAAAAAAAGGAGGGGGGTGTTAAACGAGGTTTGGGATGGAAGGATAAGCGCTAGTTCTGTCGAGTAGTTTGATTTGTAGACTGGCAAATCCTGATTCGATCTCTGCTCGCGGCATAAGTCACGTGGACAGGCCTATTTGTAAAACTTTGCAGAGCCCCGGTTTAGTTCTAGCCAAACCTGAGAAAGGCATTCATGGGTTCCTTGTCACCGTCATTTGACCCTACCACACGACTAAATCGCAGCCATGTCCAAATTTAAAGCCGTTTGCAGACGACAGACTAAATACACTAGATACAAAATTTGTCTTTCAAAGGTCAGAATATATTGTTCGAAAAGGAGAAAATGCTGGTTACCAGCATTTTCTTCTTTCCAAACAATGTATCATGTCTGAAGCCGTTTTCGTAAGGATCCTTACAAGTTTCGCTAGCCAAGGGAGACAATCACTACGTTTGCTTTATTCAATAATGCAAAATAGTGATCGCCCCCCTTGGCTAGCGAAAGATGGGTCATTAAACTTGGGATTGTTACGGATAAAAGGATATTTGAAAAATCTACGTATTTCTGAAGGCGAACTTAACCCTCATTCAAACATACGTTGAGACAGTTGTGTTGAAAAGAGACGGATTCATATTACTTTTCAAAGAATGCCATTTCTTTTAAATTTAATTTATTGTAGTCGTATACATATCGATGGAGTTTCGGTTGATTGATTGTATGATTGATTGTATGGTGTTTAATGCAGTTTTCAACATTAATTCAGTGAATTCGCGACGGCCAGAGCATCTGTCCAGGCTTTCTTGGAGTTTCTTTTTCCAGTACTTCGCACGATATTCTTTCCAAGCCACTGGCTGCTTTCCCACATAACCATCGTCGAAACAATGGTCAGCGGGGAGAGAGGAATGAATCCTGTCACAATTATTATCATGAATCCTTGGAAGGAAATTGTCTCAAATCCTGTACGCTACCGATTGAGCTACCGGAGCTCGGCTTCAAGTTTCGGTGCTCTGTGTACAAAATTTATCATGTTAAAGTTGACTAATATTATGCTTGAATTATAAATAGTACATTCAATTCACTTTTTGTTGCCTGCAGTGGTTACATGTGCGGGCATATTTGCAAGACTCTTCAGAGCCCGAGTCTAATTCTAGTCAAACCTAGGAAAAGCAATTCATAGGTGCCTTGTCATCGATGTATGAGCCATGTTCTGACAAAAGGGGGCTTAATGCATTTCCGAGATTGGTTATACCTAGCCAGGCATCACATGATTATGGACCCAAAAAATCGAATTTGTCTAACCACAAACTGAATCATGGTGTAAAAAGATCCTTGGACATGCAAAAAATTGACCTATAACAAAAAGTTTCGACCCAAGTCAGCCTGCGCGATCCGCGCAGGCTGACTTGAATCGATACTTTTTGCAGATTCATTAGATCCCATGGATCTATAAATGAAGTCCAGGTGATGTTAAAACTGACAAAAAATCTATTTCAAACAAGTCAATAGGCTGTTTTAAGGACAGACTGACTCAAATAACTTTTCAAATACATAGATCCTTTCTTTAGAATTGAATTTATTTAAAATCGATCGAGTTTCGGTGCTCTTGGTACAAAATCTATCATATTTACAAGATCGATCGATCGACATGTTGAATCAATTATGAATAGACCTACGTTCAATTTTTCTTTTCAATGTTTTTGATGTCTTCTATAGCTGATCATTTACATATTTACACAGCGACTCTTAACATGTTAAGAACAAGTTTTTTGTGCTTTACCAGACATTGTAGATAAAGACCAGGCTACACAGAACGTGCAGTACGATCTCGTATCTAAACTACCAAAGATTCGATATTTACCAGTAACTGACACACATGTAGAGTATCAGAGTGTTGAATTAGTTAAATCTTTAACAAACAATCCTAAATTTTAATGACCCTGACTTAGAAGGATTTTTTGAAATCATTGTGGGTAAAGCAGAAAATACTGGTAAGCAGCATTTTCTCCTTTCCCCACAATGTTTTCAGTTTATCGTCTGCATATGCTTGTAGTTTGGACCAGTGTAACATTTTATCGTCCAGTAATTTGTTAATGGTTATTCATCTTTATTGGCTGGTTTATAGCGAGCGATATATTGTTCGGTTTTCTTTTTATGTTGTGTTACATCAAATACAAATCGAGACTCGAGATTATATGTCCATGGTTTTGCTATTTAAGTGTTTGGGAACACAAAGGAATTACTAACTCAAGTAAGTGATTCCAAGGAACTTTTAATAATAATCGATCGATTGAATGGTGCTTTATGCCGCTTTCAACTTTCATATCACGGCGACAGCTCACACATTCACGTGTGTCCTGGTTTTCATCAGTACTTTGCTGGGGCTCTGAAGCGTCTTGCCCAAAGGCACTCTCATGAAAATCCCAGAGCTTCCAGTTAGGCTGGAAAGCCAGGTGTTTTAGATTAAGAGATACACTGTACCACTAAGCCAAGCAGGGTACAACTTCACTCATTCTTTAATTTTCTTAAGGAATGAAGAGAATTTTTTTTTGTTTTCATGGAGGTATGAAAAAAAAACCTAATCACACTTTTGTATGAAACCGCTTCGCGTTTTTTCTTTTTCATACCTCCATGAAAACAAAAAAAAAAAATTCTCTTCATTCCTTATAATTCAATACCATAGACAACAAATATGCACTTAAATTTTACTCTAACTGCTATTTTTTTTGTAAATCCAACATTGCGTATGTATTTACTGTCCTTTTCATTGATAATTCAAAGCGCGGTAAATCTGCTCGTTCATGACGTAATAATGACGTAATTCAAGATGTCATTATAGTATTGAACATTGGCAGATTTAGTAGATTTATTATTAGAAGTTCAATACGCTAGAAGTAAGTTGAAAATAAGTTTGTTTGGACCCAGCAAAATGACAATGAGTTTAAGCTCTCTCTTTGAATTTACTGTTGGATATTTTTTTCAATGTTCAGAGAAAATAAATTTAGCTAGCAGTTTGAAATTCGGACTGGATATAAAATCAGACAGAAAAACATTATGGAATCTCGTATACATGTTTGTTTACATTAGTTTGACTGCAAAAGTAGTTCCGGCACTGCTTAAATTTTTTTTTTTCATGGAGCTATGAAAAAAGTTTTTCAGCCAATCAGAACTCGCCAATACTCATGAAAAAAAAAACAACAACTAATATTGAATTAGATCTATTTACAAAAAAAAAAAAAAAAATAACCCTTTACTAGACGACATCTCAGACTGTACAAATTGAAAGCTTTGACAAACCACAAATTACACTTGTCTCAAATTATGGGATTTGAATGTAAACGGACAGAAAACATTTTAATAAAAAGAGAAAATACTGGTTACCAACATTTTCTCTTTTTCCCGCAATGTTTTCAACATTTCAGGATCGTTTAAACACCGAAACATGTAGTAAAGGATTAATAGTCACTTAAATACTAGTAAAGACTAGTATATACTTTACGGAGAAGGATTTCTATAGAGTGTTTTAAAGCAACCTAAGCTGGATTTTGACAACCCCAAAGTTAAGTACTGAATCTTGAAGGAATTCTCTAGTGTACGTTATTTGCCCAATATACGAATGCATAGTAAATAAGCCATGCTCTGTGAAAAGGGGCTTAATGCATCTCCGTGATCCATGGGACCAAGCATGCTATCACAAACTTATGGATCCATAATAGCCACTTTTTTTGTTTAACAAACCGACTGTCTCATGATGTACACTGGTCCTTGGACATACAGAAAATTGACCAGTAGCGAAAAGTTTCGTCTCAGGTCGACTGCGCAGGCTGACCTGAATCGATACGTTTCGCAGATGCATTAAGCCCCCCTTTTCACAGAGTATGGCTCAAATATACATGAAACGCCATATCTAATGATTTAGGCTGCAGTCTGGCAGAAGTGGGTTAGTGCATCTTCGTGAGCAGTTATACTAAGAAAGTCATCTGATAACCATGGATTCATAAAATCTAATTTGTAAAACAATCGACTAAATCATTAGGTAGAATGGCGCTTTCACATGCAGAAAATCGACAAATAGCAAAAAGTTTCGATTCAGGTCAGCCAGCGTAGGCTGAGCTGGGTCGATACTTTTTGCAGATGCGTCAAGTGATCTTTCATAGAGAATAGAGCAGCAGCGGTTCCGCTTGCTCACATAAATAACCAGAATTACTGCTACACTGTTTTCAGATGCATTTCTATGAATTTATATAAACCAAGCAAATATTTCGATTCTTCGCATGTTCAGAAAAATCTGCGATCTCTCTTTATACGTTATGACTTCCAGGAACACCAGACATGACTTCAACAATCAGAGAAAAACTCAAGAATAAAGCCGAGTTGTGCTCCAGAATGGGGCGATATGAAGAAATGCTAAACCACGTCAAAGTTCTAGCACAGAAAAGCACACCAGCTAAACCACTGACGGAAGAAGAAAGAACTTTGTTGTCCATAGCTTTCAAAAACTGTGTCGGAGTTCGGCGCACCGGATGGAGAAATGTGTGCAAAATTGAGAAAATGGAAAGGGCCGAGAACTTCTCCCGAAAAGCGGATATAGCTAGAGATTTTAGAAAGGTGATTGAAAATGAGATGATTGTTATCTGTAGAGACTTGCTTAACCTGCTTGATAAGAAACTACTCGTAAAGAACATGGAGGACGAGATGGCAGTGTTTTATTATAAGATGAAGGGAGATTACTCTAGGTATATAGCGGAAGTGAGCACCGACAATACAAATGTGGCTGACAATTACGTAAACATGGCCGATGCAGCTTACAAAGGTAAAAAAGCTCCTTTACTTTTTAAATGACAAATGAGCCATACTCTGTGAAAAGGGGGTTTAATGCATTTGCAAAAAGTATCGAACCATGTCAGCCTGCGCAGTCCGCGCAGGCTGACATGGGTCGAAACTTTTTGCTTTTAGTCAATTTTGTGCATGTAAAAGGAGCATTCTATCTCATGATTCATTCGGTTGATAGACAAAATGTTAGACAAAATTTCATTGATTCATGATTATGTGATAACTTGCTCGGCATAATACATCAGGGAGGTTAAACCCCCTCTCGCTAGAGCTCTGCACAAATATTTTGAGGTCTGACATGGGAAAATATTCACGTGACAATCATTGTGTCCTGACACCGAAGAGTCCTGAAGTGTTTATTTTGATATTTGATGCCTTTTAAAACAGTAGTTTACTCTTAGTAAGTAAATAAGTGGGCTGTCGCCGCGATATATTGGTTGATTGGGGCGTAAGAACACCATTCAAACAACTTTTATTTTACATTTCAGAAGCAGAAATTAGAGCGGATCAGGGGCTGTCTCATACACACCCATTACGTATAGGATTTGCCCTAAACTATTCAGTATTCCTCCACGAAATGAGGCAAGATAGTGAAGCAGCCATTCACATTGCCAAGAAGCACTATGACGAAGCTCTTGATGAATTGAACAGTGTTGATGTGGTTGACGAGGCACGATACGGTGAATGTAGAAACTTGTTAACCTTACTCCATGAAAACCTCAAACTATGGACAACCAATCCACGGTGAATGCAGAAACTTGATGACATTAAACTCTCGACAAACAAGCCACGATTAATGCAGAAATTGTTAACGTCACTCCATGGAAACCTTGAAAAATCTAAACAAACAAGCGACGGTGAATGTAGAAATTACATGTATCTTTTTTACTTTGTGAATCCCTTTCAAAAGCAGTCTCGCCAATCAACCTTTGCGAGTGCAGAGACTGGCAAACGTTACCTTATCGAAGACATAACATGTACACACACTATCCAAGGTGCATATACTGTGAAGCTCGGTAACAGCTTATACTCTGGACAACTGATCATGCTGAAGAAGATTCTCAGGCCTACTATATGTACTCTTATGCAACGGAAACCTTAGATTATTCATAAACAACCCAAGGTAGAGAACGAAATGTGTTAAGTTACCACATGACAATCAGAAACCCTAAACAACAACCCACTATGATAGTATAAGATCGTTTCCGTTACTAAATCAAAGAATGAATGAATGAATGAATGAATGAATGAATGGTATTTTATGGGACATCGACATCCAGGGTCATTTAGCGCACAAAAAAGGTAATGAAAGGAAAGAATAGCATGTAAGAATGTGAGTCATGGGTATATGATGAGAGATGTGTTATGAAATGATACTGTAATGGAAATAAAATAAAAAAGATATACACTGATAAGAATAACATAGTCTGCATATAAATAAAAGGTTTGAATATAATATCACACTTTTTTATAAGGTCCAATCTCCTTGAGAAAAGCAATGTCCCTAAATAGATCGACAACCTTTCTGGTATGCCTTGATCCGTCATTGGCGACAGCTTTGCTGGAATTTATCTTTATTCTATAAAACTGATCCATTTGAAAGTTTGATACTGTATACTAAGGATAGTCGTGCGAGATTTTGGGTGGCCCCACCAGGATTCCGTAGTATGCAGTATCAAGATGAAATTTTCAAACAGACGGATCTTGTATTCTCAAAGACCAGAAACTAAAGTGACCTTTTGTACAGTTATTAATTCATTTACATCCAAGATCAATAATCATGCAAGATAAAATATTATAGTGAAGCAATGATATAGATAGAATATAAAAATATGAGTAATGAATAAATGATGAAAGATGTATAATGAAATTATAAATAAACTAGACGTACAGTGATAGGAAGAAAAAAGTATGAATAGGAAGAAAAAGTTTTATAACAATATCACAGTTTTGTATAGAGTCCAGTCTCCTTCAAAAGGAAGGCAATAATTGCCTTTGTGTTGACAGTATCAAAAAGAGCTGTCATACTGTCACCGAAAAAAAAAAAAAAAACAAATATCCTCTATTTATTTCATGCTTTTAACCCTTTCTCGGGGAACTTAATCAAAATCCAGTACAGTTCTTTTAGGTTATTCCCCGTGGCGTACCCCCTCCGCATAGCAACGCATTACAATATTACGTCAAGCGCGAGAAATGTAAGGTAAGTTACGTCATATTTCCATCTGGTTGTGAGGCACGCGCATTTTACCTAGGTAACTAGTGCGCGGGAACAACTGTCTCCGCCTTCAATTGAAGAGTTAGAATATAAAAATCGGTATTTCACTGGTTGTAACCATGAAATATCGAAAATTCTAACATAACACGTGAATTCGGCTCTATAAACACAGTGCAACGAAAGCGTGGTAAAATCTACGTTATTCTATGTAGAGTGACGTCATTCTTTAGGCCTATAAAGAAAGTAAGTTATTCAATGGAATATAATTTGCATCCGCGTTTTTACTCTAAGTATGATCTTGTTTTCCTTTGATTAAGAGTTGGTCATGTTAGAATCGAAATAATCTTCTTTCTATCGTGGTTTATCGTTCAATAAACCAAGTTGTGAGTTATGAGGCGCAATGAATAACCCACTCGGGCTATCGCCCTCGTGGATTATTCATTGTGCCCCATAACTCACAATTGTGGTTTATTGAACGATAAACCACGATAGAAAGAAGATTATTTCTTAAATATTTCACCGATATTTCTCGGTAACCTACCGGAAAGCAGGAAATAAAGACCAGTATTTAACAATAGGATAGGAACAACAAAAATCTTGTGAATGACTTATTAAATATATTTTCGTAACTCCGTGAAAACGGCTTTTAAAATTTCGATCAAATAATAGATGGTGAACATACCTTTAGAAGCTGATCAATGTTAATTTATAAAAACTTGAACCTCTTGACGAAAAATTCGCTATGAATACAGAAATTTCGTTTCGTGTCCCATTGAAAACTTCAACTTGAACAAATGACCCTCGTTGGACGCAGAAACTTGCTACAATTTACGCAATGAAAACTTTAGACTGTAGACAAACAATTCACGGAGAATGCAGAAGCTTGTTCAGTCCAAGAAAAATTCCAGCCTGGACTAAAAATCTCAGGTCAGTATAGAAATACGCCAACTTCACTCCGTGAAAAGTTACACAGTTGACATAAAATCCATGGTGAATACATGTAGGAAGCGGTCAACATTTCTCAGAGAAAACCATAAACTCTTTAAAGCAGTTCACGGTGAATGCAAAAACCTGGCAACACCACTGAATGAATGGAAGATTCACATACTATTTTATAGCGTGCTAGTTCTGTATTAAAACAAAGAGAATTGAAAAAAAAAAAAAAAAAAACGAATGAAAGCATTAGGAAAATAAGCTTGTTTAAGGACCCATTTGTTGACACTAATAACAGGAGTTTGCTTGATGAAAATATGAGAGGAGAGGAAAGTTCTCTGTACCGCATAACATACTTCAGTAAATCTAAATAAATAGTTTCTGAACAGATCCTTGTGAGCTCGACATGTTTTAAATTTTCGTAGCATCAAAGTGAGGAAATACCCAGAAAAGTGGAAAATCACATCCCTAGGTAATAAACACATTCTTTGGATGCTGATTGTTAAAAAAGCCTATGTTGGTAATTTAATGTTTAACGAAAAAGCTGAGAAAAGATTTATTATAACACTTATATCTAGTATAATTGACCGGCACGTCACCATCATTTTTAAAACCACAAAAGGACGTCTTTTACAGCTACAATTAAGGTGAATTTTAACTCTTTGCCAAAGGGCAAGATTTCGGCCTTGTCCAAGTTAAAAGAATTGGCAGACGATAAATTGATTGATACTCTCAACATGAAATTTGTCTTTTAAATGTTAGAAAGCATTGTAGGAAAGAAGAAAATGCTGGTAACGAGCATTTTTTCCTTGTCCCACTACGTTTTCTACAGCCGTTTTCTCTGGGTCTTTAAATCTTCGGATTGTTTTAGATAGAACCGAAAGGAAGGGCATGCTTGAATAATGTAACCATTAATAATACTTAGTATCCAAATTTGGGCAGGTAACTCTCTCTGGCTCAGGGATCTTATATGTGTATATACGATCCCTGCTCTGGCTGCACATATCCCATCCTTCCCAGTCGTTTCGAGAAAAAAGAAACCATGGAAAGCGTTTTTCGTTGCCTGGTACTGTACGGGTACATACATGTACTTTTTAACAAAAAAACGAAAGCCATACCCTATTTGATCTGCATGGGATGTCAGAAGATTCGGACCCAAGAAGATTTTGCAAATCGCCGACCGTCGATTTTCGAGAAGATTCAGCCCCAAAGCTAAAAAAGGTTCAGTCTTTTGGTTGAGAAGATTCGGCACACGTTGTTTTATTGTGTTATAATCGGATGATTATCATGATTGGAATAAGTTTTCTAAACGAAATACATGCCCTGCTCTATATGATTTATCTCGTAATTAAATTATGATATTTATGTATTTGTCGATAATATTCAGTCACCATGAATGCTTTCTTATATTACATTATCCATTGGTATAAGTTGTGTAGGATTCTTTTTTGAGATGATTCGACAAAAGATTGAGAAGATACGGCCCCGTATCTTTGTATTATTAGTTGAATACTTTGTTCGGACAGGCCGAATCTTCTTGGGTCCGAATCTTCTTCGACCCATCTTCACGCAAAGGCGGATCTAATACACACACCGTCTTCATCGCGGGAAAATTGACAAAGTAGACCACTACAACACAAGAGAAGCAAGTAACCTTAGCGTTAGCAATAATGGTGAGAACTAAAGCAGACGCAGGACCCTCTGGAGCAGGCAGGAAAGGTATGTCACGAACCTGATTAATCTTAATCGACAAAAGGGGTAATATTACATTCGTGAAAATTCGCCCCAAAACTCGTTCGCCCTTGTCGCAGTTCACAAGTACGATTAAGCTTCGCTGTTAGAAATGAAATCGGGTTTGATGTTGAGTTGTTGACCAGACTTGCAGTGTTAGACGTTATGATAAATACCAAACTTTTGTTGTTTGGGTAACATTCAAAAGATTGTGTTCATTTATTCATTTACTTCATGATAAAGATGCAAGTTAAATTCATGAATCCACTTCATTTCTGCAAGTCTGTATTGAAAATGCATTTACTGCCTAATGTACAAGTGTCACCTACAGAGGTCAATGCTTTCAATTTGGGTAAAGAAAGTGTTGTCATTTGGTGTATGGTAAAGAGTTAATGTTGCTGTGTGGCTTATTGAGTACTTTATTCCTACTTTCCTTTGCAGCTGTTGGCGCTGGTGCACCAAGAAAGGCATTATATAGTGGAGCAGGGCCAAGTTCGTCAAATTCAGGTAAACTCAAGGTTTCATTGTGGCAAATGGGGAAATTGCTTAGGCCTTACAAATATCTGTGTTTAGGGTTTTGGTCCAAGATGCTGTAGGTAGCAGGGTTCCCGGTGGGCTTCGCATTTGGTGCCATTTGCGATAGATTTTTAAATGTGGCACAAGAAAATGCCAATTGGCTAAAGTAAGTGGTGCTGATTGTTTTGTTTCACATTGGGGTGCTGTACACTTTGATACTAAGCCCCTTCACTGCAATTCATGGCTGCCTGACAGCCAGTCTAAAGTTGAAATAAATCAGCTGGAATAATCAATGGCATCAACGTCATCCAAATTACTTCACAAATAGATGTCATATACACCTGAGTATCCAAATATACATACACCTCCGATATTGGACTGATAACATTATGAACATCTGGCTAGACAAAATTTGTCAATTAACTTAGGAAAACTTTAAGAAAGTGAAAGCTTTGAAGACCAGTATCTCATATAATTCATGAATGTTATTAAATGTTCAAAAGAATCATGATGGCAGTTCAATCGATTCATTCTGTATTAATACAGCCAGTGTTCAAAATGCCGATCGCGTCGCAGTCGGCTTTGACTAAAACCCAGACGGTAATGTTATTGTCATCCTCGGAATATTCTTGTCATTTTTCCTGCATTAATCGCCCACCTTTCAGAAAACTTGCTAGTTCTTAACATTTTAACTTTTATATCTTTCCAAAAGCTCACTTTTTAGAAATTTGTTACAAAAGGACAAATTGGTCTCGGTGACCTATTTCTACTTTTGTCACAATAGTTTTACAGACATTGATGATAGATCTACTTTTAACTTAATGGATGTTGATTTTTTGTTATTAACAAAAATAAATTTTGAACTATAGATATTCATGTAATAAACATAGATACCAGTAATTAAATCTGATAGAAACAAATGTTTTCTTGTTTATTTTATTGCTCCTGACACAACCATGAGATGATAATTTACTGACCAGTTCTTTACTGACCAGTTCTTGATTATGCTGAACCCCCTGTACTCTTATTTTAAAATTGGCACCAACTGGCTCCAATTATTTCAATCTGGCGCAAACTTTTCTCATTTGGCAAAAATGATGGTGCAAGAAAAAAGTAACCGGAGGGCACCCTGAGGTAGGGTAGGTAGGGATTTTTTTTTCCCCCAGAAACTTTTTACATGGACCATGTATTGAAATCATACCAGACAGACTTTTTTTTTCAATCCTAGCGTAGAAAGTTCAGGGTCTGCAGCATTTTTTTTTTTTTATTTATTTTCCACAAAATACATACATAGTGCATACTACAACACAACATTTGAAACGGTGGTATATTTTTTCTAATACAATGCTTTTTGAAAATGATAGGTTGTATCGGTATATAATATTTATATACATGCATTTTTTTTTTTTTTTTATTGGAAAAAAAAAAAAGGTGAGAGAGAGAGAGAGAGAGAGAGAGAGAGAGAGAGAGAGAGAGAGAGGTTCTGAACTGTGACTAAGAGGTTCATTTTCGGCAGCATTTTCTAGGTCCTACACACAGATATTTTTGTGATAGGCCTTATTAGGATCAATTTTTCATTTTGCCTCAATGTTTTCAAACATGGTCAGGTGTAAGACTGTAAATGTAACATCTATAAAATCAGCATGAATTGATTGTCGTTTTTTTCTTTTTTGCATAATTTGGGGACTTACCCATTTTCCAACTAGGCAACTAAATTTAAACATCAGTTGGTAGTTTTTGTGCATAGGAAGTGCAATTTTGAAGCCCAGATAAAATTTTGGCGATGTGAAGTGGGATATATTTTGCCTGTAGGCATTAATCCTTAGGCTGCCAAGTGTGACTCACAGACCTTTTGGGGACAGTGTAGATCAAAATCAGACTGCACAGAATGTGTAGTCTAATCTTGGATCAACACTGTTGGATAAGAAGATATGTATCTCTCCAAAATACCTTTGAAGTAGCAAAATTTGGGTTTATGCTATCGCCTTGAAAGTTTTATTTTAGTTATTTAGCAAGATAAGGGTTAAGAATGAATCATATCGTCTTCATATTCCCCAATATGTGATTGAGAGACTGTGTCAAGCCCACTATACCCTATCATTTATCTATATCTCATATGTTTAACACTTTATAACACAACAAAACTTCAAACATGTCAAAACTTTTAAACCTTTACAGTTGACATACTAAATGTGTCACAGATCAACGTTTTGTTTGTTCCACAAGTAGGGTAGAAAAAGTTTTTGGATGAGGAGACTGTGCAGCTTTCCAGTATTTTCTCCTTTTCCCACCAAGTTTTCAAAAGCCTTCTCTCAGAGGGTCGTTTAACCCTATACCACACAATCCCGAGTTTTAACAACCCTGAGCAAGAAGGGACTTTTGAAAACATTGTGGGAAAAGGAGAAAATGCTGGTTACCAGCATTTTCTCCTTTTCCCACAATGTTTTCTACCCTTAGAAAGACAGAAATCACCAATTAAGCAACATTCATTTTGTTGTCTGCAAATGCTTTTAATTTGGCTGAGTCCAAAATATTGTCATTTGGTATAGAGTTAAACTGGGGATGCTTTGATAAAGAGTTAATATATTAGAAAAGAGAAAAATTATATGAAATTTATTTTGTACACAAAATTATATATCTTTGTATTCTACAGGAAGCCCAAGTGCCAATAAGTATGCAGGTGGTAATCCAGTATGTCCACGACCCACACCAGAGTGGCAGAAAGGTATTGGGATGTTTCTTTCTCCAGGGAAATCAAAGGCAAATAAAGAAAATACAGAGCCAGTTTCAGAGTAAGTGTTGGTTTTAATTTTCAATTTGTACTTTTGGCTCGGCGGTTTTCTAAGAAACATCGGGGTATTGTCATAATCCTTGTGCTGTTGTCTGTGTTGTCATCTGGCTCATCATGGAAAAACTGACATTATACAATAACCCTGTCATTACAGAGGATATTCACTTCAAACTTGGGCTAGTTGTTAGATATCAATAGGGGAATCCATATAATAGAGGCAGTAACCATCAAAATGTTTTTACCATATTTTGCGTATGTTTTGGGACACCCAAAGAATTGGGACACCATCAAAAATCGCGAAAATAATTATTTTTCATGACCCAAAGATTTGGGACATACTAAAAATTGCAAAGCAAGATTGGTATTTTTTTGTTCCAAAGAATTGGGACAGTGAATATCTATTTAAAAAAAAAATCTTTCAATCCGTTTGATACCCTTTGTTTGCAACTATTTATTTCGCGCAGTTTTATTTCTACACACGTAACGTCGTAGGCATGCTTCCCAAACCGTCCCCATTTCAATGGGAGTTTCCTTATTCAAGACAAAAAACTCGATCACCTGACAGTCTAATTTAAACCCCATTTCAAAAAGAAATCTGACGTAAGTGTAAAAAGGGTGTGATAAACTTCTATCCAAGATACATAACACGTATAATGTGTACATGTACATCCGAAGTTGACACAGTTGACACGCATGTATTTCACGGTCAATCGAGTTTGTTGTTTATAAATAGAAATCAAGGTACATCATTCTAGTTTACCCAAGGTTTATCATCGAAGATCGACGAACCAATCAAATCTGAGAACGGTCCGAGCAGGTACTTGTCAGAGTGGAATTAATGTCGTTCACCTCACCTACATGTAAGCAGGTAAAATATCTACAAACGCAATATAACATCCTCATCGCGATCCCAGGACGCAGACAATAACGAGTGACAAGTTTATCATCAACGACAACACTGATAAAAAGCGAAGTTTTAAGCTCTTAGTGCTCAAATTGATCGGTGAAATTCCAATCTGTCTAAAAATAGACCAACCTGCAAATGATTGGATGTTTATCGACATCAGTGACGTAGCAATACTTTAACGTCGGCAATATTCGAAGGGTTAGCAGCCATTGACTTTCAGTATGACAGATTGTCTTGTTTGACCATAAGTTTTGGGACAGCTGACAAAATAATTATTTTTTGTAGACCAAAGTATTGGGACACGAAAAAAATTAATTATTTTTTACTGTCCCAAAACTTAAGCAAATTACGGTACTCAGTTATGCCCAAATTTCAACTTAAAATTTTCAAAAACTTTGACATTGTATAAAATTTGTTTCATTACTGAAGATATTTACTTCAAATTTGAACTTGTTGTTACGTATCGTAAGGGGAACTGTACAACAGTGGCTGGTAATATCAATATTTTTTTAAAAAGTTATACCCCTTTGTTGACTTAGAATTTTCACTTAAAAACCAAATTTTTTTGAAAAAGCTTCATGGGATTGTGTAGTAAAGGGTTAGGGTGCCATTACACAAAAAAGAATCAGCCAAGCGTATGCCTGCAAAGGTAATTTTGCTTTCTCAAGCATATTCTGAAGGGTGTTTATTCATTGTTTAGAATTTAACCCTTTCCCAAACAATCCATGATTTTCACAACCCTGAGAAAGAAGCCTTCTGAAAACACTGTGGGAAAAGGACAAAATGCTGGTAACCAGCATTTTCTCCTTTTCCCGCAATGTTTTCTTCCCTTCCCAAAACAAATTTAAATTTTTGAGTCACATTAATTTTGTCTGAAATTGTGTGGTTTGGTAAAAAGTTAAAATACCTTGTCATGCTTTGCTTTTTGCACAGTGGGTTCAAATTTATTTTGCTTGCACAAATTCTCTTGATGCTCACCAGCGGATTTTCTTCCTTTCCTGTTGGGCTGAATTTCGGTCCCATTCCCAATCGAAAATAGTACTAGAAAAAGAAAATCATCTGATGTATTGGCCAGAGTTCTCCTTGAGGCACAAATTTGTGCCTTTTGACTCATATTTTAACTAAATAACCCGCTAAAATTCATCCATGGCAGCATTGGCGGCAGTTACAGCAGGTAATCGACAGTCGTCGTATTACGGGTGCGAAAATATATGGGGGCAAATGAGCTATAGACTGCACCTTTATATTTTCAATCGAATCATGCATTGACTCAATTATCTGACTGTAAACCGTTCTAAGTGCTCAAATTTTAGACTGGGCACACTTTTTGCACTGTGTTTAGTTTCGGTTTACACGTACAAAATAAAAAGACAACTGTTTACTTCTAGCAACTTCATCACATTTTCCAGCAAAGTGAATTTTGGGAGGCTAGAATAAAGAACCCTACTGCTAAATTGATAGTCCTGAACCAGGATCAAGTTATAAAAAAAAACTGGCCTAATCTAGACCATGAGTTCTATTTTTTCCTTAAATTACGAACTGTTGTGCTTTGTCTTAGTACAGGAATCGACTGTTTAATTGGTGAACATGGCTTGTCGTCAGCTGAAATGGATACTCAAATAGCAAAAACATGCAAATCCATACTCGGACGTCATCAGTTATTGGTCATAAAATGAAGAGTTTAATTAAACAGCCTGTATCAGTATGGCTTTGGGGTTGTCGACTTAGACACCCAAACCTGTATGAAGCAAAAAAATAGTGTAAAGTTTCCTTTCTACAATTACTTTTTAACTTTTTTTTTTTTTTTCAATACTGTAATAGGTCTACCACAGAAAATGACGACTTAACAGTCTTTCCATGTATGTCAAAACACAGAAAATGATTTTCAAAGATTAATTGTCATGGAAAAAACCACAAACTCATGACAAAACAAATGTCAAGAAGACCTCAACCCATCAAAGGCCCTTCAATCTGTCTTTTTCAGCCTTAATAATAACTTTTATCAGCTTACTTGCATACACACTATATAGAAAATAAAACAGGAGTTAATTCCTCTGTTCATTCACTAGAAAAATATTGTAATATATTTTTGTAAGAGAATTTAAAAACCTACTTAACATAGAAGGAGGGGGGGGGGTTGATTACAGCTAAGACCACTGGAACTAGTATAAAAGACAAATGAGAACACATCCATACAAAGAAAGAAGTTTGAAAAAAAGAAACAGCATTGATTCAGTAGTACATTAGATGCCTGATTAAGGTTGTTGTAAGGTTAAATGTGTTCTAAACTTTATATGATTTGTCAATATCTTTTCCCCAATTTCGACGATTTTTTCCCAAGTTGCCCAGGGGCCTTTTCCCAAAATGCCTTGATAAAGCACTGCCTACCAAGGCCTGTGCTTTCCAACAAACAGCCCATGAATAGCAGTTTTTTTCCATGAACACAATTCAAATGGTTTGTTAGTTGGCAGAAGAAAACCCTGCCCCTGGAAATCTGCCCTACCCATATGACCCCCCCACCCCCCTCCCATTTTTTAACAGTGTAATACTGATGCTCATGTTGTTGATTATTATTTTAATGTTTCGTTTTCACTGATTGAATTTATTCTTCATGAATTCTTTGATAATAACACATTTCTGAAGACATTGAGATTCCCTTTGAAAGGTTTAATCCTATGAAAGCTGATTGATTGCTTTTTGGCTTTTGGGGGGGGGGTGGGGGAGCACAATTTTCCTAGCAGGGCAGATTACTGGGGACAGTTTTCAGGGGACAGTTCTTTTATTATACCCCCGCAAAACGAATGTTTTCGGTGGTATACTGGAATCAGCCTGTCTGTCCGTCCATCTGTCCGTGTGTCTGTCTGTACAAAATACTGGCAATTTTGTGTCGCAAACTCCTCCTACAGTTTTGCTGCTATTGTATTGAAAGTCTGTTGATACATTGATCGTATACTGAAGTTGTGCAAGGCGCAGTTTTCAATAATCTACTCCCTATGATTCAAGGGTAATCTCCCATTGAACTTAAAAAAAGAAAATTTTTTGTTAAATTGCCTGTTTCTGTCAAAGCGCTGGTGGGGGTATTAAGTCACATTCAGTGACAGCTCTAGTTTATTTATAACTTAATTATACTCAAGGGATAAAGAAACGCAGGGTAAACTTTGAAGATGACTCTGTGTAAGACGTCAAGTATAATGTTTAATATTTTTAAGTAAGAATGAAGATTAATCCATACAGAAAAAACTGCAAAATCAACAAATTGTATCTGGTAGGTGATTTAGGAGTAATTGAAGGGAACTGATAGAGAACTCTGTAATCTGAAATTGAAATGGACTGATCGTGGGAACTGGCTAGTCAATACTGGGTATGTCCCCCATTCGCTCTCTCCACAGCCCTGATTCTCCTAGGCATGGCGTTCATGAGTGAGTTTATCCTCCTCATTGAGATGTTTTTCCATTCTTCCAAGAGGGCTGCTCGCAGTTGGGCCAGAGTAACAGGGAGGCTGACGTCATCGAACCCGTCTATCCAGCTGGTCCCACAAGTGGTCAATAGGGGATAGGTTGGGGCTGTGTGGCGGCCAATCGGGTAGGTGGATATTGTTGTTGGTAAGAAAGTGGCGACAGATCCTTGCTGCATGGGGCCAAGCATTATCCTGCAGGAATGTGAGGTTGTTTTGCAGCAATAATGGGACAGCACAGGGTTGGAGGATCTCATCTCTAAACCTAGCGGCAGTTAAATTAACTGTTACCACAAAAAGTGGTGATTTAAATCATTGTGAGATTCCTCGCCATACTATAACAGATCCACCCCCCAAACCTATCCCTCTCTACTGTGCAGCAGTTGGCAAAACGTTCTCCACTATGTCGGTATACACGATGTCGACCGTCCGCTCGAAACAGGGTGAATCGGGACTCATCAGTAAACAAGACCGGCTTCCACTGCCTCAATGGGAATGTTCTGGGGGCATGTGCCGCCTCCCAAGCCATACAACGCTTGCAACAAGCAGCGGTAAGGGGCAGACCTAGATATGGTTGATGTTTCCGCAGACCAACTTCCTGCAATTGTTTCCTTGCAGTTTCTGCATGGATAGGATGGTTAGGAGTACCTATGGTATAAAGGACAGATTCATTGGCAGTAAGGTGCCAGTTGCGCACATGCACGAGACGAATAAACCTGTTCTGACTTTCTGACTTTGTGACAGACCTAGGTCTGTCAGCAATCCACCCAGTTTCCCGTAGATGTCTAACAAGACATTCTATAGTGCAAACATGGACACCGAAATGTCTGACAACCTGTATTTGCCTTTGACTTGCATAATCATTGCAATGGCCTGACCCCTCTGAACTTCCGTCAGCCGTGCCATGCTATCAGAAATTACTCAAAATATTGGAAAATGATGAATCTGTATGAAGACTACCTAATGGTATGACGAGCAGTGTAACTCGATGTCAAAACTTGCTGTGCAAAAGATTTTCCCGTTTTGTGCTTACCCCTGAAGACATCGTCACACAATACCATAATGCAACATTCGATACAGGACCATGTGCACTGTAACCTAGAAAGTTGCTTGACCGATTTTCATTGTTTTTCATTGTTTTTGAACAACAGGTTGCAAATAATGTCACTCTGCAATTCCTTATTCCCTTGAGTATTATATTAATAGCGCATTAACTGTTTTCTTTTATCATCCTTGTTACAAATTGATCCACATGCAGAGAGTATGGACAAAATCTTAAAAACATTTTGTTTGGAGATTGTTGACATGTATAGTTGTCTCCTATTGACCCAGCATGTTTAACTCTGTACCACATGAGGAAGATTTAGACTTTCCTAAATTTAAAGCGGCATTTTAAATTTTGCTTAAATGATGGAATTTGTCCTATATGGGGTAGAAAACATGGGAAAAAGAGAAAGCACTGGTTACCAGCATTTTCTCCTTTTCCCACAATGTTATCAAAAGGCTTCTTCATCAGTCATGAAAACTCAGGTAAAGGGTTAATACACTTTGAACTGAACAAATATATGTGAGCAAATACTTAAACTTGTTCTATGACAATGTACTGAAATTTTGTCCATTAACGCAACATAACTACATGTTTAATAGAAAGGGACTATGTTTACATTCTCTTTCATGGTATTATATTTCTTTGCAGATCTTCAACATCATCAACATCAACAGAGAAGGTAGACAGTGAAGATAGCAAGGATGATTAGAGTACAGTTTGATAGTCACATAGTGAAACAAGACTGTTACAATTTTTTATCTTGTAAATACCATTACAGTGTAAAGGAAGAAGGAAAGAGTTATAACCATTTTTCCTTAACCCTTAGACTACTGAATTGATGTATTGTACCTTTTCAGTTTGGAAAAACAGCCCAGTTTTTGCTATTTTAAGGTTGTTTTAGCCAGAGTATGTGAGATTGTAACATACTGTGTAGATCTAAAATCAGACTCACTGCACAGAAGATGCAGTTTGATCACGGTTGCTTTTGTCTACAGTGTTTCAGCAAAGCAAACAGTGTAGATCAAAGTTCAAGCTGCACGTTTTGAGCAGCCTGATTTTGATCTACACTGGCCGCAAGGGCAACTACAGTTGTGAAAGGGGCTTTAAGCGTTAAGGCAGTGACATCGCTTTAAGGGTTTAATTTCAAGCTCAGTTTTCTTTGTCCACTTACTATTCTTTGATTATTTGTGTATAGACATTTTTATCATCAGTATCATTATGAAATCATTTACGTACTGTTCCAGTTTAGTACTGTATATATTTAGGTTCATTTCTTACATGCTTTACCATGGTGTAAATTGTGCTACAAACTGTGTTCATTGCATGATTTCAAGTGGACCCCACTATTCTTCGTTTTCACTTATGGCTTTGCCACTGGTGAAAATACAAATTCTAGTGTTGACTTTGAAATATGTATGTTCATGTACTGTATATTGATCACACATGTCTCGTACATATGTATAAATAATTTTCTTGCATGTTCACATTTGTAACTTGGCCCTGCATGGCTTTGTGGTAAAGTGTAGGATTTGTAAAGAGGTGGCCTCAGGTTTGATCCTCACTCGAAGCACTTGGTTTATATGTGGGAGGCCCCTTGGGCCCGACACTTAGAGCCCTAGCCTTGTACTTGTGAAACCCAGGACATACTTGAATTTGTGAGTTTTGCCATGAAATATGTTGTCTTTAACAAACAACAGAATTTTATCCTCATCCAAATTAAAAGCATTTGCAGATGTAAATTAAATGTAGTTAAAAGGATGGGATTTACGTATGGAAGGATATAAAGCTTTGTGGGAAATGGAGAAAATGTTGGTTACCAGCATTTTCTCCTTTTTCCACAGTGTTTTCAATAGCCTTCCAAAGTTGAGGTGAACTTGGGGTTATGATTGGGAATTATCATTTTGAATACTTAAGTTTGAGTTTTGAATGTAGTCCTTTGTTAATCAACTACCTTTGAAGTCATCTTGAATTCGAAACCCTTTTACCAAGCAATCCAGAGTGTTAATGACCCTGAGGAAAAAGGCCTTCGAAATCATTGTTAGGAAAAAGGAGAAAATGCTGGTTACCAGCATTTTCTTCTTTCACCAACAATGTTTTCTACCTTTTCAGAAACATTTTTCAGGTTTTGAGTCACATTTGATCTGTCATCTGCAGATGCTTTGAATTTGGACCATTCTAAAATTTTGTCTTATGAAAAAGGATTAAGTGGATGTGTTTAATATATCATTCACTGCATTGAACAGCTACTTGCCTCCAGACACCAGCATTGTATCCTTGGCTGGCTGCTTAAGACAGGTTCCACTTGATTTACATGTATCTTGGAAACAGGTAATGAAATAAAATTATTGCAGTTATTGAAAAAAATTTTTTTTCTTTCCGTAATTTGTCCTGTTGCTTGATAGATGTGAGCCATGCTCTGTGAAAAGGGGGCTTAATGCATCTGCGAGAAGTATCGACCCAGGTCAGCTTGCGCAGTCCGCACAGGCTGACCTGGGACGAAACTTTTTGCTTTTGGTCAATTTTCTGTATGCCAAGGAACCAACCTATCTTATGATTAAGGTGGTTGTTAAAAAAGTGGCTATTACGGATCCATAAGTATGTGATGACTTGCCTGGTACCATAGATCACGGAGATGTATTAAGCCCCCTTTTGTCAGAGCATGGCTCGTATGTATAAGGGGTCTTGTGGTTGAGGAGTTGAAGCCGTTTCTCGTTTTTACCCTTAAGTATTTACAAGTGGTCTGCAAGAAAAGAGCCCGGCCGGATAGCTCAGTGGTTAGCATATCCGACTCGTGACCTGGTGGTTATGAGCTCGATCCCCGGTTGAGGCAAACTTTCTTTCTGGCGATTTTTCGCCTCTCACCTCTAATAGGTGTGAGAAAAGTAGTCAGTGACTTGGAAAGAAAGTTGTGTCAGTACTGGTGTGGGAAAGCCAGGAAACACATGCGTAGGTGCACTGACAGCCGTGATATGACCTTAGCTGTTAAAACGGCGTTACACTCCAATACAATCAATCTGCAAGAAAAGGTCTGGAGGTGGTTATGTTATCATAAGCTAATAATATTCTCTGAAATAATTTTTGTTTGCCCCACATGCAGTGAGGAAGACAAAACCACCTCAACTTTAGCTTGCTGTTTGTACTGTACATGTGTGGGTGCGTGAATTCGTCTAGATTTTTCTGTGCCATAACTTCTACATTTACAGATTGATTTCAAAGGAATTTTGCACAATGCCCCTTTCCCAGCACACATGAAATTCACATATTGAATATATTACAAATAGGGGCCATTCCTGTAAGTCAAATTATTTTCCTTGTCAGGTAAAGACTAAAGGTAATCAAATAACAGATTAGTCCTTTTACTTGTATGCCTTTGTTTTTTATCCATCATTCCTTTACTAATGTTGCAATAAATATAACTCAGTTGACGGTATTTATGTAAGGACTGTATGTAATTCTAATGCAAATTTTGTTCCCAAACATCAAAAAAAAAAAAAGAAAAGAGTACGATCAATTTGTAAACCAATCTGGCCAGATTTAATTCAGATATTATCTCAAGAACATATCTGTGTAGCGCAACAAAATCAAGGATAAGAATGAAGCAATCTTATCGGAACCAATGTAGTACTGGAGAGGAATCAAGGGAAATAACAGAAGAATGCCCCCCCCCCCAGCCCATTTTCAAAGAAAACGTCGAGATACGAGTATTGTCGTAGCCCTGGCAGCGTCGTGGTGGTGCAAAATCTGACATTTTATACTATCTCTTTTATTACTGAAGATATTCGCTTCACACTGACACTCAGACTTGTCAACTATCAAAAGGGGAACCCATATAACAAGGGCAGATAACCATCAAATATTTTGGAAACACTTAAGCCCCTTTTCTGACTTAATTTTGTTTTTGTTTTATAATATCTCTGTTATTACTGAAGATATTTACTTCAAACTCGGGTAAAATATTAACTAGTAAAAGGGAACCCATAAAACAAGGGCAGATAACCATCAAACTATTTTTGACACAGTTAAGCCTCTCTTTCGAGTTAAATTTTCACTGATAATCAATGAACTGCAGCCGAGCGTTGGAACCCACATGGGGTGCTCTTGTTTCACATTTTTTCTCCTTCATGAGTAGATATTCCATTGCAAAAATAGTTGAAATAGATGGAAAGTGAAGGTCACACTTCAAGGTCAACGTGTTTTTCATGTACATTTATGGATGGGTTTAAAAATAATCTAGCAAACCGTTTTCTTCTCCATGAGCTCAAGTGCAATTTGAAACATTTGTCTAATAAGATTCAATACCAATGTCACACTTGAAGGTCACATGATAAAGTTTGCGTTAAGTTTTCATCTCTATGAGTAGAAGTGTCTCCGTATTATTCACTTTAGTAAAGTGACTTAAGTAAAGGTCATACTTGTATATTGAGCTGCTACTTGTGTTAATAAAAGGGAATACTTTCGTCTTATGAATTTGAAAACAAAGGGATTCGGAATGAGATGTGTAATGAGTGACTTGTACCTTTTTTTAACCCTACTGCAGCTTGCGAGTTTCAACAATTTGGAAATGAATCAAGCTTACTCCCCTGCTGTGGATTGTATGGTGTTTAACCGCCTTCTATTTATCCGTTTTCTTGGACTAATTATAGTGATTATTTTTAGCTCACCTGAGTACAACGTGCTCAAGGGGAGCTTTTAGGGGCACGCTGTGTCCGTCGTGCGTCGTCCGTCGTCCGTCGTCAACAATTCTTTAAACATCTTTTCCTCCTAAACCGCTTGACCGATTTGGACCAAACTTGGCTGGAATGTTCCTTGGGAGGTCCTCTTTAAAAATTGTTTACAGAATTTGATTTCATCAAAAACTCTGGTTGCCATGGCAACCAAATGGAATTTTTCAAGAAATTCTTTAAAAATCTTCTCCTCTGAAACCGCTGGTCAGATTTTGAAATAATTTCAGAGATATGTTCCTTGGGTGACCCTTCTCAAAAACTGTTCGCGAAATTTTGATCCGTCGAAAAACATGGCCGTGGTGGAGGGAGGGGGGGGGACTCTTGGCGTCCAGAGGTGTCAATAATTCTTTAAACATCTTCTCCTCCTACACCCCTTGGCCGATTTGGACCAAACTTGGCTGGAATGTTCCTTGGGAGGTCCTCTTTAAGAATTGTTCACAGAATTTGATTTCATCAAAAACTCTGGTTGCCATGACAACCAAATGGAATTTTTCAAGAAATTCTTTAAAAATCTTCTCCTCTGAAACCGCTGGTCAGATTTTGAAATAATTTCAGAGATATGTTCCTTGGGTGACCCTTTTCAAAAACTGTTCGCGAAATTTTGATCCGTCGAAAAACATGGCCGTGGTGGAAGGGGGGGGGGCCCTTGGCATCCATCGGTGTCAACAATTCTATAAAAATCTTCTCCTCTGAAACCGCTGGTCAGATTTTGAAATAATTTCACAGATATGTTCCTTTGGTGACCCTTTTCAAAATTTGTTCGCGAAATTTTGATCCGTCGAAAAACATGGCCGTGGTGGGGGGGGGGGGGCTCTTGGCGTCCAGAGGTGTCAACAATTCTTTAAACATCTCCTCCTCCTACATCGCTTGGCCGATTTGGACCAAACTTGGCTGGAATGTTCCTTGGGAGGTCCTCTTTAAAAATTGTTCACAGAATTTGATTTCATCAAAAACTCTGGTTGCCATGACAACCAAATGGAATTTTTCAAGAAATTCTTTAAAAATCTTCTCCTCTGAAACCGCTGGTCAGATTTTGAAATAATTTCAGAGATATGTTCCTTGGGTGACCCTTTTTAAAAATTGTTCGCGAAATTTTGATCCGTCGAAAAACATGGCCGTGGTGCAAGGGTGGGGGGCTCTTGGCGTCCAGAGGTGTCAACAAAATCTATAAAAATCTTCTCCTCTGAAACCGCTGGTCAGATTTTAAAATAATTTCAGAGATATGTTCCTTGGGTGACCCTTTTCCAAAATTGTTTGCGAAATTTTGATCCGTCGAAAAACATGGCCGTGGTGGAGGGGGGGGCTCTTGGCGTCCAGCGGTGTCAACAATTCTTTAAACATCTTCTCCTCCTACACCGCTTGGCCGATTTGGACCAAACTTGGCTGGAATGTTCCTTGAGAGGTCCTCTTTAAAAATTGTTCACAGAATTTGATTTCATCAAAAACTCTGGTTGCCATGACAACCAAATGGAATTTTCCAAGAAATTCTTTAAAAATCTTCTCTGAAACCTCTGGTCAGATTTTGAAATAATTTCAGAGATATGTTCCTTGGGTGACCCTTTTCAAAAATTGTTCGCGAAATTTTGATCCGTCGAAAAACATGGCCGTGGTGGAGGGGGGGGGGGCTCTTGGCGTCCATCGGTATCAACAATTCTTTAAACATCTTCTCCTCCTAAATTGCTAGGCCGATTTGGACCAAACTTGGCTGGAATGTTCCTTGGGACGTCCCCTTTGAAAATTGTTCACAGATTTTCCAAGAAATTCTTTGATAATCTTCTCCTCTGAAACCACTGGTCAGATTTTGAAATAATTTCACGGATATGTTCCTTGTGTAACCCTTTTTAAAGTTTGTTTGTGTAATTTTGATTCGTCGAAAAACATGGCCTGGGTGGGGATGGGCATCTTTGCACTGTATGGAATTAAACAGAAATGTTCCTTAGGTGCCCCTTTTGAAAATTTATTCGCGAAATTTTGATCTGTCAAGAAACATGGCTGTGGTGGGTGGAAGCTATTTGCTCTCTGAGGACATGAAGAAATTCTTAAAAATTTTGTCTTCTCTGAAACCACTATTCAGATTTTGAAGTTATTTCACAGAAATGATCCTTATATTATACCCCTTATTTAGCTTAGCTGTTTTCAAAGAAAGCATCCAGGTATTGACATAGCCCTGTTGGCGTCATCTGCGTTGTTGTTGTGCAAAAACTTCGACATTTTGTTATATCTCGGCTTCCACTCAACACATGTACTTAAAACTCGGAATAATTGTTCACTAGTAAAAAGCAACCCATACAACAAGGGCAGTTAACTCCAAAATTGTTTTGTCCAATTTATGCCCCTTTTGCGATTTGGAATTTTATTTTACTATCCAGCAAGGTTCCAACAGCCAATCATTGGCACTCTCATGAGGTGCTCTTGTTCAACTTAATATTTTTAGCCACTATCGGGCATGTGCTCTTGTTCAAGATAAGGTCTTTGGGTGACCTATCCTAAAATTTATTTGCAGAATTCTGATTCGTCAAAAACATGGCTGTGGTGATGATTGTAGGGGTGGTGACAGATTTTGAAATGATTTTTACAGGTGACCTTTTTATAATTGTTTGGCAAAATACTGATTTTGTTTCCAAAATTTCAATACTTTAAAAAAAGTTGGTTATGGTCCTCTCAAAAATTCAGGTGAGCGATCCAGGGCCATCTTGGCCCTCTTGTTATCTTTACGAATCTATACCCCCCCTTCTGTCTCTCTCTCCCTCATTTTTGTTTAAATTAAAGCTTATAATAGGTACATTGTGACGTCTGAAAACTAGACTACTTCACCAAGACCGTAAGATCTTCACTTCTCATCTGTCGAAACAAAATCGCGGCTTGTCAGTCTAAAGACAAACACTTTCCCAGAACTTGCTATATATTTGGTTTTATCCCAAAACTTGCTAAATAAGTTAAATAAATCTTCAAAACCATTATTAAAATCCTGAATATTGCTATTTCAATGTTATTTTTCTTTTTATTTTTTTTGTGGGGGGGGGTCTCCTTATCGGACAGCGTAGATCAAAGATCAGACTGCACGTTTTGTGCAGTCTGATCTTGATCTTCACTGTCCGAAAAAGGCCCCTTGGTCACGCTCAGCAGCCTAATGGTTAATTGTCCATTTGTGGATCTCTCGGATTCACAGGTTGTTGATCTGTGACAAAAAAGCACGTTGGCTATAGGCATTCTTAGCTATGTAATCTTCAAAAATCATATCGTTAAAAACCAACGTTAGAATTAAAAAATGTTCTCGAGAAACTAGTAGCTGGATTTGAACATAATAACTACTGCTTGTAGCTTTATTTTGTGCTGTGTGGTTCTTCGTAACTAAGCTTTGAACAAGCTTTTTATTATTGGAACAATAAACCCTCTCATTGAAAAAGAAATGCAGATATACCCCTTACTTCCCTTGTAGGGTTTCTTTGATGCACGCAGTAGGAGCAAGATGAGGTCATTATATCTTTCATTATAATAGTTCTGATCAGTTAACTGGTAACAAGAAATATTTTTAAAAAAGATGGGCGGCGTAAATATATGCCCTCAAACAGGCAGAGGCCCTTAAAACGCTAATGTCTACATTTTTATTAATTACAAATTTCTGTTTCTTCTTTTTTTATCAGTACCAAAAAGTCGGTTAAAAGCCAGCACATTCAGCTACGCCAAAAAAACATGTCAAAATTTAGTTGTATAGCCTACAGTTATAGACACAAACTACACTGTGTATTGATGCTTGTTGCGATATTGTAAAATCGGGTTTCTGCCCATTTTCGCTTTGTCATGGAAACATCAAAAGCGAAATATCTTTCAAAAATGTAGACGGTGTAAATTTGCCAGCAAATAGGCAGGGACCCTTTGAATAAACGTGTCTACATTTTTTACCAATCACAAAGTTTGTTCATTTGTTGTCAGTACCAAAAAAGTAGGTCAAAAGCCAGCACATTCAGCTACGCTGAAAAATCGGCTTTTTACTCCGAATTAAAAAAAAAAACCCACCAAGCCAAAAAAAGGCTACTTGTCTCATAGTAACACCGTGATTTGATATATACGTCGATATAGAGTTTGTGGATGTTATCCAAAATAAAATTTTTCTTGGCTGATTCTTCGTTACTGTATTGCGCGTGGCCATGCTGTTGGCTTTGTCTCAACCCCTAAGCCAGTTCGAGTCAGAAAGGCTTTAGCTTTTACTTCTAGAGACTTTACCCACGAAGACAAAGCCCTTGATGCTTACTCCAAACGTTTGTCATTACTGGATTGCATTTTGCTCACCCAAATTGCTGTAAAACAACTTTTTTTTTTCAAATTTTGACCATGGCGAATATAAATATTCGCCTTTTCACTGTATTTTTGTATCATAATCGCAAATTTTACGACAGTTTGGCATCCGTTTATGGCTGTTTTTACGTCACTTTATGGCAAATAAAGGCCTAAGGGCAGAAATAAAACCTAGATGAACATACGTATAAAAAAGAAGTGAATCTAAAGTACACTTTCAAGGCTGTGTCATCCAGAAATAAGTGACACTTATAGCACCGTGTGTATCCTACACCAAGTTATATGTTCAGTGCTATCTCATCTTGGCAATGGAAAATGTGTATGACCCTGTTTTAACACTATTTCACATTACAAAATTTAAGACAGGCTAGAATTCGATATTCTTACAAACGACATATCAGATGTTGCTCAAATGATGGCACTTGTCTTTGAAAGAGTAGAAACCATTGTGGGAAAAGGAGAAAATGCTGCTTACCAGCATTTTCTCCTTTTCCCTCAATGTTTTCAAAAGCCGTCTTTCTGTCCGCTGTACAGTTTTTACTAATATTGATTTGACTGTTTGCAATTAAGGATAGGACACCCTAATACGGATTCCTGTAAAATTGGCTTTCATCGCCTTTCATCGTACGGATTCGGCTAAGGCTCGGGTAATCCGTCATCGATCGGCCAATAGATGATGGTTCCCCGCATCAATTACGGATTACCCGAGTCTTGGCCGAATCCGTACGATGAAAGGCGATGTTACACGAATCCCATTAGGGTGCCCTATCCTTAAGTTAATTTATTCATTACATGCTTTTTTACCATAATAATCTCTTTCCAACACGCTATCAAGTGTAGTGTTTATAAGAGACGAAAGTGTCCTCTGTTAGTTAAATTTGATAATTAGAACATGAAAACGACGGTTCCTTATATGTGGCTTGCAACACGCAAAAGGGGGCATTCGGACATTGGCGTAAAGTGTCGTATCGGATCAGCCTGCGCAGTCTGGGCAGCCTAATCCGAAACGACAGTTTTCATGTCATTTTCTGTTTTGCGCAAGTCTACTGAAGAACAAAATCTAATGTAGCCGAAAGGTGCCGTCTCAGATTAGCCTGGGCGGACTGGGCAGGCTGATCCGAGACGACACTTTACGCAAATGTCCGAATGCCCTTTTTCGCTTGTTGCAAGCCATATGTTTACTATATTCTACTCTTGCAGACATTTAGAAAGTGGAAATAATAGCATTTTTTGATGGCCTCTGTCTGCTTCTTGTGGGAACTTGGCCTAATGTGAATAGGGTATAACTCTCTCATGTCTGGTGTTCTTTAAAGACGCGATGGTCCTATTTTCATAGACTATAATTTATGAGAATGAGAATTATATGTTGTTCTGCATCATGCGAAAAGGGGCTTTCGGACATTTGCGTAAAGTGCCGTCTTGGATCAGCTTGCGCAGTCCGCGCAGGCTAATCCGAGATGGCACTTCACGTCAACATTAGATTTTGTTCTACAGTAGACTTGCGTGAAACAGAAAATCACACACGATCGGAAACTGTCGTCTCGGATCAGTCTGCGCGGACTGCGCAGGCTGATCCGAGACGACACTTTACGCAAATGTCAGAATGCTCCTTTTCGCGTGTTGCAGGCCATATGTAAGTGAGGATTTAGAATAGTAAGAAACATCATGTGTTGATCTCTGCTTCTCCCCTCTTTACAACGTGTGTTGTGTATGTTGTCCTCTTCAGTCTTTGCTTTTCTTATTCCGACGAAACAATCTTCTCTGTGCTGAGTTTGCCGTTTTTTTTTTGTTAGTAACGACTTCAACGTCGACGTGTTAAGCTTTTATTTTTGTGTATATGCTTCCATGGATATTTTTTGGCCCCTGGAATGGGTATGCCTCGAATTGAAGTCATTGCTCTCCTTTATTCTAGAATCCAAACTTCTGTTTACGACACTGAGTGAGGTCCTCCTCGCAATCTCTAATGGAGTATACACTGTTTCAGTTGTCGTTAACTAGTGTGTTCTGGATCCGGTTCAGCATTACACCAAAGTAAAGATACGATTGGTGTAAAAAAGCTTAGATACGCCCCCTGGAACGAAGTTGAACTAAGTTCCAAGATCTTATTTATCGATTTTTACGCATTTTAGTGACTAGACCGCCTTTAATCATTATGTGTACGTATTGCATTTAGGAAATATAGACAGTTTGATTGCTTGAAAAAAATAAAAAGTATTTGATAATCATGATAATCTATTCTTCAAATTTCACAAATCAGGAGTGTTTCATTCCTTTGACACATGAGTCTGGGGAAGCACAAAACAAAACAACTTTACACTGTCGAGTCTATTTCCATTAATTTCCAGGACTGATGAACCACTATCTGAAAATCTTTTTGTAAATTTATTGAAACAACCTTTTTTTTAACCCTTTACCAAACAACCCCTGGTTTTAACGACCCCAAGGAAGAAGCCTTCTGAAAACACTGTGGGTAAAGGAGAAAATGCTGGTAACCAGCATTTTCTCCTTTTCCCACAATGTTTTCTATTCTTCCAAAGTCAAGTTTCAATTTTTGAGTCACGTATATTTCGTCGTTTGCAAATGCTTTTAAAGGCGATCGCTACAGTTTCACCATTTTTTCAAAACATTCAGAATTTCATGAAACTTTGTTTGGTGATAGTTTATTATCTGATCTACAAAAAAAGGAGATAAAAAGAGGGGGTCACCAGCTTTGGGAAAATTCTATGAATATTTCTTTTAGTATGCCTACTCCCTGCATTGCGGCAGTTCAGGATGAAATTTCACCTATGAAAAATAAGTCTATGTATGTTTTTTTAAATGACCAACAATTATAAGCAAATTTTATGTCGTTGTATTGGTGAAACATCAAATTTAATGAAAAAAAATAATTTAGAGTATACTGAGTATCAATATTTAAAAAAAAAAAACCCTTAACTTATGGCTAAAACACCTTTATTTTGGAAAAAAACAAAAAAACCAAACAGTATCTTTTAAAGTGATTTTTTAAAATGTTCTAACATTCAGATTTTTCTTATTTTTTCTATAAATAATATTCAGGTACTAAACTAAAAGAATCAGGCTTAAAACAAATAGGTCACCAGCCTTATTTTTTAAGAAAATACATTTTAAGTTTGTGGGTGGGGCACTAACTAATGAGTAAATGTAGGGTTTGTCAAAGACAAAGACATTATATGAAGTAAATTATCTCATTTTTTTCAATAATACAACAATATTTATAAGAATCAAGTTTGTTGGTCATAATAAACCAATTCATAGCATATAAATGTAATACTGATGTTAGCATCTAACCCATTTCTAAACGACTAATTTTGGACTCTTCTAAATTTGACGCGTTTGCAGACGCTAAACCAAAACCTGGTATTCATGTATCACAGTTCTTTGATAGGTCAGAAATCATTGTGAGAAAAAGAGAAATCAATCGTTAGGAGCAATTTCTCCTTTTGACATCAATGTTTTCTAATGTTGTCTGCTGCAGACTCATTAACCTAAGGGACAACCTGGTAAAGAAGAAAGAGTTATGTACAGCCCCTCGTTTTCTGCAAGTCTTTACCAAGTGACGTAATTTTGGACTAGACCAATCTGAAAGCATCTGCATCTAAAAGGATGTTTTAGCTCGACGATACGTCTGCCAGATAGAGCGCTAGTAGTAGCATCTGTGACCATATTTCCGTTGTTAGGTGACGTAGTTAGGTTATTCACTTTGACCTGTCCGATCTTTTGAAAGCGTAATTTTGGATTCTTGCCTCGCATATAATTATTTGGCTTGATTCAGATACTTTTTTCTTCATTTTGCTGACATGAAACGACCCGTTTTAGTACTTGGTTTATCCATTCTGCAGACATTGACAAGTGTGGCAGGATCAATTGTGTTAGGTGCTCACCGTTTTTCGAGTAAAAGGTGAGCGTGATAATTACACGAAGCGTGAAAATGGAAACTGTCGCGAACGTCTTTCATTTGGACCAGTCTAAAATTTTGTCGTTTGGTAAAGAGTCAAAAGCATCATTGAAGAAATATTCACAATTTCAGGCATATTCCATCCTTTTTTTTTCCGGTAGATAACCCTCCAGTTCTCACCCAAATTTTATAAAGGATCAATGATCTGTGAAAAGCGGGCGTAATGCATCTGAAAAAAAGTATCGATCAGGATCAGGCTGACCTAGGTCGAAACGCTGTGTTATTGGTCCATTTTGCTGCATGTCAAAGGACAGTCTATCTCATGATTCAATTAGTTGTTAGACGAAACGGATTTTATGAGTTTATAATTATATGATGACTTACTTGGTATAATGCATCACGGAGATACCTTAAACCCCCTTTTGCCAGAGCATAGGTCAAATATTTCACATTATTGTGGTTTTTGTGTTTTTACTCATATAAATTTTATCCACCCTTCTGTCCCTACTGCCAACATATCTTGATCGAAGACAGATTATAGCGGCTCATCTTCAGCCATTAGGGTTCCAAGTGATTGATTGAATTGGCGTTTATTTATCGTCGCCACCGGTTGCCCATATGGGCGACGCCCCCTGAAGGCTGTTAGTATTGTTACGGGGGATAGTGCAGATACAGGACGAAACTCACCCTAAGTTACGTCTGGTTCTTTAACGTGGTCGATGTATAGCACCGTCACATTAGTAACTTTAGATGGCCAGCCGTGGAAATCGAACCCACTCCCTTAAGTGACCCGAAACATTATGTTCACAAGTCTTACGCTCTACCAACTGAGCTATGCGGGCTGGTCAGAGTTCGAAGTAAGAGTATAGTGGAATGTTAGTGCGGGCATTGTTGATCAAGGTCAGACTGCACAGAAAGTTCGATATCTTCTGATTTATACTTGCCAAAAGAGCATTTGATTAGCAGTAATTTGATTAGCAATAATTTTGAATTTTTAAGGGAGTTGATATACTTACGATGATGATGATGATGACGACTACAACAACAACAACAGCAGCAGCAACAGCGACGATGACGATGAAGATGATGTAATAATAATAATAATAATAAATGGTCTTTATTACAATTACATGTATTATTTACATAACAGTTCTCTTGTAATTTGTTTGCAACAGAATGATACATTTTGTCCACTAGCATTACGACATTATCATTATTATTAGATCCACATTACCATAATGTTATTTCGCTTCCACATACTTGTTGCAGTCAAATTGCACATGAGCCCCGCTCTGGCGAAAGGGGCCTTCATGCATCTCCGTGATGCATTATACCAAACAAGAAATCACCATATTACGGATCCATAAAAAACATTTTGTCAAACAACCGGCGAATCATGAGGTAGAGTTATCCTTTGACATACAGACAATTTAAAGATAGCGAAAAGTTTCGATCCATGTAAGCCTTTAGCCCTCTTTTCACAAAGCATGGCTAATTAGTATTATATTATGAATACATTGTAAGATTTATTCGTATATTCATTTGCATGTTTACTTTTTTCCTGTCAGCCTAATTAGCCTTAAATTATATCTGAGTACTTTAAAGCCATGTGACGTATAATTATGGGTAGAGTCCCGATGATACCATCTTAAGGGTTGCCAGTGTGAAGTCCCGGGTTGTCTATATTTCTGTCTATCAATTGACAACGGTCATTTCGACGGTATTCATTCACCCACTGTTGCAACTCTTTGTATTTGAGGAAGCTGACAGTGACTCCACCAAAGTGTTGTACAAATAAATGCATGCATGGATAAGTGCACTAGGCTTGCTGGCTGAAAGTCAGTCGTAAACGGTTTTATAAAGCCCCATATCCTGTTCGAATAAATTCGGTGGGCAAAGAAAGTAGCGTCAGCGGATACATAGATAATCAAAATGGGAAAAACTTAAAACTTTTCGATTAACTTTGATCAATAAAACAATAAGGGAAAAATTCATACTTTAATGAGACTGTAATTTATCGTTTTTGGGATTTACGTTTTTATTTTATTTATTCTATTTTTTTACATGAGCAGCACTCTGACATAAGGGGGTTTAATGTATCTCTGTGATACATTCTTCCAAGCAAGTCATCACATTATTGGGGATCCATACAATCCATTTTTGTCTAACAATTGACTGAATCTGGTTTAGAATGTCCTCGGTACGTGCATGAAATTTACAAATAGCAAAAAAGTTTCCATCCATGTCAGCCTGCGCAGGCTGACATGGATCGAAACTTTTTGCATGTACTTTAAGCCCCCTTTTCACAGAGCATGTATCTGGCCTGCAACACGTGAAAAGGGGCATTCGGACATGTGCATAAAGTGTCGTCTCGGATCAGCCTGTGCGGACTAGGTTAATCCGAAACGACACTTTCCGCTTTTATGTAATTTTCTGTTTCGAGCAAGTCTACTATAGGTAAAAATCTAATGTAGTCGTAAAGTGCCGTCTCGGATTAGCCTGCGCGGACTGCGCAGGCTGATCCAAGACGACACTTTACGCAAATGTCTGAATGCCCCTTTTCGCGTGTTGCAAGCCATATATATTCTACGGGAAGGGAAAAAAGACAGTTTGGTTTACCCCTTGCAAAGTGACACGCGCTATCGCCCTTATAACACAAAACTGCTTGATTTTAGGACTCTTTCTCTCCTCTCCCCCACAAGGTATTTAAACCTCATTTTTTTTATTGCTTTTTTTTTCAACTCTTTTCACATTCAGAGAGTGTGTGTAAAACCGAGGAAATAGGTGCTAGTTAACTCATAAGCCGCGTTTTTGTTCCAGGAAAATGCCCCTTTTTTCGCAAGCTTGTGTCATATCCGATATAAAACAAGTACAGATAATGCGATAATTGTAAGATTTTTTTTATCGACCAGACATCATGCTGAACAGAGACTCATTTGTTTTTCAAATGATTACGGAGATGTAATATCTGGTGAAGCGGTATCTAGTTGTGCTTGTACGCATGCTCGTTTTCAAAAATACCACCCATTTAATTCTGGTTCCGTGATTACTTAGTATCTAATCAGTTTAAGTTTGATAAAGAAAATAACAGTATGGTATCTTCTTTGAAACTATGTATCGGTCTATGACGTTTTCTATGACAACTGAAAACAATGTAAAGGGTAACTCGCTTGAAATAAAACTCAGAAAATAAAATTGGCTTGAATAGCGAGTACATTTATACTGCATTGATCATTCTGCGGTATATTCTATTTATTTAATTCAGCCGTTCCCTTTAACTTAGTAGCTTTTTCACTTTGACTGTTTGACGTCAATAAAGGAAGACGACGTGTCAAAACTATTAGGATTATGGTTTATAATGTCCTATTACAATTTTTCGTTTTTCACGTCCTTTTTTTTTTTTTCAAACACCGCAGCAAAAACCGCCCCTTTTTGGACCGCAGTTAGATCGGAAACAGCGTTAAAATACCAAACACGGAAATAATTTCTGCTTTTCCACCACTCTTTTTTCTTTGTATCCTTACACTCAATTTGTAGGCCTCTGATATTTTTTATAGGTTTCTAAAGCCATTATCCAGCAAATTCTGAGACCTCTCTCTCTCTCTAAAATGCTGAAATCCTGTTCAGGTGTCCCGTCTAAATTTTTGGTGTTCACATTTCTGTCTCTGATTGTGTGAATATTTGCATACGATTACACAATTTTTCAGTTTTTCTTTGTCTAACACTTTTGCTATCGAAACTTGTGTTCTTGCAACTAAGACGTAGCGTTAATTCCACGTGATCTATTAAATCTTTTACTCTCTAACTTTCCGTCACCAGCAGCGGACAGGACAGCATTTGAAAACATGGTGGGAACATTTTCAATTTTTACGGACAAACAATTGATCTTCCTCAGTCATGATTTTGCACGCCATGAAAAAATAATTTTTCTTCGTCCATTTTGTCTCCAGTATTGCGCTTCAACCAGTTATCAAATAATTTCGCGTTTTATAGATAATTCGCAAAAAAAGGGCAGTTGAAAACTTTGTGGATAAAGGAGTAAATGTTGTTCACCATCCTAACCTTCTTTCCCCAGACGGTTTTAAACCTTTTAAAGACAGATTTTTTAATACAGACACAATTTGTCGTCTACACATGCTTTTAAATTGGGCCAGTCTGAAATTTTGTCATCTGTTAAGCCTTTTTGGAAATGTACTGTACAATATGAATCATTTTCCGAACTCAATTGCCTCCTGAAGAGACTTTTAGGCGTCTGTTTTGAGGCGGACCAGTTTTGAAAACAGTGTGAAGAGCAATTTCTCCTTTGGCCACAATGTTTTGATCTTTTAATTTTTTCTAGTATCAAGCCTAAATGTAAGTCTACTAGCGTTATTTTTTCAAGATGTTTTCAAAAACTCGTCTGTAACCAGTTTGTTTCAGGAGGTAAGAATTCAAATTAATCCCATAAAATTATTTTTGTCTGACGCAATTAGGTCAAAGGGGGTAAACCATTAGAAGGCATTTATCAAGTCTGGTCTCGGTGGCCGCCAACCATCACATTTTTTTCTATATAACAAAGTGCGTTCACTGATTGGCCTAGAAATCTGCCACTCAGCCAATCAAAATGCTCTGTCCGGCTTTACCTTTACACATCAAAATTTGGTTCGCACTTGCACGAACTTGGAGGTATTCACCTTCTTTGTTGAAACAGAGTTTCTTTTTTTAAACAATGATTTTAGTAAGTTTCAGACTGCATCAACCAAAGCAAGAATTGCAGAACAATGTTTTAAATCAGTACCGCACGATGCAACCAACCTTAGCTAGTCGATATTATTCTCGTAGCAACTGGCATTTTTTTTTTTTGTACGCGTCATCCTTTTCCCGTCACTGTACTGTTTACATTTAAAATCGTTTCCGTGGACGACATGGTGGACTACCAGATAATACTTAACTTCTGTAATAAAACTGACACAAATCTTTAACTTTATGCTTCAAACTAACAATGTCACGTCATACTTTTCCTTTGGAACACGATATCTTTCAGTAATTCATGCAAGAATATGAAATAATTGTAGTGACTTGAAAAACGGTCTTTTTTAAAAATCATATTTCTTATGAAAATAGCTCTGCCTTATGTGATAAATGTGAAGATGCTGAACAGTATTTCTTCAAATGTGTGGTGTACGTGGTTGTGGGTGTAGTGTCCGTGGTTGTGAGGTAGAGCGTCGGCCTCATAACCATAAGGTCCCGAGTTCGACACCCGGAAGCGAGTGTCAACTTTTGGATTTTTCATTTGCCCACACATTTGGCGCGAGTATTGGTGTATTTCCCAAGAAGCAGAATCGAGAGATTAGTATAATTTGTAAGAACTTGTTTCTTTTAAATGCTCCAGATATCAACTTGATACATGGTGCAACTTTGCTGTATTTTATACGATAGAGAGACGAGACTCAAATGTGCTATTTTTGTGGTATTTGTCGAAGACAATACCACTATGAGTTTAATACTGAATTTTGAAGACCATGTATCGTATTTTGTGTAAAGCCGAAGGAAATAAACCCAATTAAACTCAATTTTTGTTAGACAAATGAGTTTTTCGGTAGCACTCAGATATGTAATTGGAAATGGCATGTTAAAATACACTGGGTGAGGCCATCGATCGTGGAAATACTAATTCTTGATTGAAAATAGCTTCACTCGCTCATAGCCTTCTATTGGCGCAATGATATATACAAAATTTGTCTACTGATCTCTTGGTCATGGGCTTTTTCGTTCCAAAACCAGTTCGTCCCATGGCTTGTTCGTCCCATGATTGCGCGCTACTCCATTTGATTGGGCATGAATATTTATATATCGAAATAATTGATTGTAATGTTGGGAATTAAATGTTAACGGCCAAATATATTTCAAAATCATTTCAGGTACAAACTTAATTTTATTCGATATATTCACATGGTTTCTCTCTCTATCCATCATGCATCCTACTGTCAAAGGACGTTACTCCTGACTCCTCCAAAGGATCAAAGGGAGACCACCAATACACAAATAATCCTAACTTTGTCATGAGTACTCTCCCTTCAACCAAAAAAGGTATTCATTTGCTTAGTAGGTTGACTTTCAAGCCAATATTTGAATAATATTTCTCCTTTTCTTTCAAATTATTAATTCCATACAATGGCTTCCTTGACAAATACCACTTCAGCGTTCTCAGCGCTTTGATTAGTAACGGTGTCCATGATCGAGCAATGAAAATTTCGGTGTACGTGATAGATCAATCTAGAGCTTCAAAGGCCTGAGGTTAAACCTTGGACTCAGCACCACACGCATCTAATAGCATAGGTTACGCTCGTCACAACTCGGCCGTTTCCGTAAATGCTTCTAGCTTGATTAACGGATCACTCGATATATGCCGAACGCACAGATTACTGGAAACTACGTGTGGACAGAGTGTTTAAAGTAAGCTAGCCTAGATATCATATGCCAAAAGGAGAAAACACTAGCATCCAGCAGTTGACTCTTGTAATAGTTGTGTCCTTAAGAGCGCAGAAAACATTGTAAGAATAGGAGAAAATGCTGGTTACCAGCATTTACTACTTTTTTCGTAATGTTTTCAAAATCCTTATTCATGACGGTCGTCATTGCATGGAACGGTTTGGTAAATGGTTAAATAAAACATTTGGGCCAAGCCTGGATGTTTCGACATGAAGCCTACAAGTACTGTATAAAATAAAAGCATAAGCGTAGCTAGCCTAAAATAAAGTTTTCGCAAAAGTTATACCGAAAGTATTATACGAAGCGCGAAGTGCCGTAGCCTAATTGGGTAGGGGAGATTTCCCAGGAGGGTCTGGAGAGCCTCCCCCAGAAAACTTTTGAATTGCAGAGGCCATTTGTTGCCTCTGTTGACGTTTTTTGGCGAAGCTGTCTTCCTTTTGTTTGCAAAGTGTAGGCAACTACCTACAGGCAACTACGCTGCTGCAAAGATTGCCCCCTTTTGTAGTTACCAAGTGATTGAATTATACAAGTAGCCATTTAACCCTTGAATAAACAACCAAGGGTAAGAGCTATCACACCCTGTAGCGCAAAGTTTTTCAAAATATCGGTGAAAAATGGAGAAAATTTTGGAAATTTCATCTTCTTGCAATGGTAAAACACATTTTTGAAAGGGAAAAATGCTGGTTACCAGCGTTATCTCCTTCTCCCAAAACGTTTTTCAAAAGTCTTTTTCCTGATGGTCATTAAACACGGGATCGTTTGTGACAGGGTCAACTGATGACACGTGACCTTCAAAAACAGAACAATCAAGCAAACATGCTGTCATGTAACAACGCTAAGAAAGACAGAAGTCTCATGTCAGATGTGACACTGTAACACTAACCGCGTCAACGTTTTCTTGCTACCCTCTGAAAACATGGGCGTGAATTTAGCTGCTGGGTGAAAATTTACGCATGACGTTTTCTTTAACAGAAATGCAAGTAAAATGAAAATGCAACCACGTGAAAATATTACGACAAAAGAGTCGCTCGAAACAAACAACATCTTTTTTTTTTGAATTATAATTTTAAACCTGATCACATGCAAAACAACCAACAATGACAACAACGACGATGACGACAATAATGACGACGAAGGCGGCGGCGGCTACGACCGCGACGACGACGACGACAACAACGATGACGATGACGACAAGAACGACGACGCAAGCAGCGACGACAACAACGACAACGACGACAACAGCGATGACGACAAGAACGACGACGCCACATGCGACGACGATGACAACAACAACGACGACAACAACGACGACGCCAGCAGTGACGACGACAACAATGAGGACCGCGACGACAACAACGACAACAACGACGACGACGCCACCAGCGACGACGACGACGAAAACAACGACGACGACGCCACCAGCGACGATGACGAAAACAACGACGACGACAACAACGAGAACGACAGCAACGACGATGACGACGACGAAAACAACGACAACGACAGCAACGACGACAACAACGACGACGACGCCACCAGCGACGACGACGAAAACAACGATGACGACAACGACGACGCCAGCAGCGTCAACGACGACGACGACAACAACGCCTACAGTGACGACAACGACTACAACAACGACAATAATTACATCCGTCTTCAGTACGGTCCTCAATCACATTCAATAAAATCAAGTAGTTTGTTTGTCCTTGCATGCATGTAATGGTCGGGTGACCGCATGAAAGCAAAGCATGATAAGAGTCAAAAACAAAATGAACCAGCACAATATCATCATATTGAACTTTCTTGCAGCTGATTTGAGCGTTTGAGGAAACATTTGCCTTTTTGATGAGATCTTTGTGATGAGGCATCAATAAACGAACCAGGAAGCCTCTCGAACTGTGGGTATGCAGCAAAAAGGCAAGGTTCAGAGGGCGGTAGCTGCAAATTTCAATATGACACAGGGTGTCATTTTAAGACTCTGGAATCATTTCCTTTATCTTGGCAATACCCCGGTTTGGTCATTCAAGGCCTTTTCCTGCCGATTAGGACCGTAATCTGAAGACTTTGAAGCGCAAAGTTTAAGTTAGCTGTAAGCCTCAAGTAATGACTTTCTTTTAGCAACTGGAATGCAAGTAACCTGAAAAACCGTCTCCATTCTGCAACTGTTCCTGCCAAAGGATCGATTGTTTGACCTGTTTTGACAAGACGGTGTCCAATAGCAAGGTTAGACTGTGTGATACTACTTCAGCTAACATTGGATCCCAGTTCTCTTCGTAGATGACTCTGGCTTCTGTGTTGACTTTCATGATGGCCGTAGGCGAGTTTGACATACCACTGGAGAACGATTCGCTTATTTTTTGTTACAGAATACAGCCGGTTTGAAGGTGAACCTGTCATGGTTTTGGCTGGCATCAGTGTTGATGGGCATAGAGACTTACAGGTAGTGAATAGTAACCTGACATGGACGAGATCTGGCACCCGATTGTCACAGCGTATGCAGGTACCATTGAAAAAGACTTTCTTTTCATGGACAATAGTAGTATAGGCAGCTCTTTAAATGTAAACAAAGATGACGTAATCGGTGGTAATCTTGACCTACTTTCAGCCATTGTGTTACTATATTTAGTAACTCATTTGCATATAAGGAGTTGTTGATGTGTCATGGGTATTCGCGGCGGATATGGTGAGTCCGCCATTTTGGATGAGGATCGGCCATATTGGATAAGCCATGGTGGATTAGGATCAGTATACAGAGCTGACGTGTATACCTCGTGCTGGTAAGTACTCGTGGGCATTGAGGGTCAGGCCCTTTCTTTACCAGACGATAAGTAAGTAAATAATTCACCTGCAGTGCCCAAAGTATGGATAGGGATCGGCCATGTTGGATCAATATACAGAATTGACGTGTATATTTCGTTGAGGGTCAGGCCCTTTCCCTACCAGACGATCAATAAATAAATAAATGAATTTACCTCTCTCCGATGTGCACTCCTCAAGGTTCAACTCTCAAATGAGACATTTAGTCCAGAACAGAGTCTAAGGTAGAATGATGCGCATGCGCGAAGCTATATTTAGATATGTGATCATCAACTATATTTAGAGTCATTGCATCAGCTATAATAGGGAAGATCCGAACAATGGTCTTTTGTTAATGTCACCATACTGTCTGGTTTTGTTTATTTGGTGACGGAAGCACGAACAATGGTCTATTCAACTGTCAAAGTTAATCCCCTAACAAAGGCCCACAAGGCAGAACATTGGTCTTTTGTTAATATCACCATACTGTCTGGTTTTGTTTATTTGGTGACGGAAGCACGAACAATAGTCTATTCAACTGTCAAAGTTAATCCCCTAACAAAGGCCCACAAGGCAGAACATTGGTCTTTTGTTAATGTCACCATACTGTCTGGTTTTGTTTATTTGGTGACGGAAGCACGAACAATGGTCTATTCAACTGTCAAAGTTAATCCCATAACAAAGGCCCACAAGGCAGAACACTGTCTTTTGTTAATGTCGCAATACTGTCTGGTTTTGTTTATTTGGTGACGGAAGTACGAACAAGGGTCTATTCAACTGTCAAACTTAATCCCTTTTCAAGTCATCAACGTGTCTGGCTTCTGTTGACATAGGACCGGAAGATCAGACAATAGTCTATTCAACAAAAGGACCTCGAGCTTATACCCCTAAAACGGATTGAAATTGGACCAATCAGAAGCAGGGATTTTCGACCAGTCAGATTATAGGACGCATCGACCAATCAGGGAGTAGATTCAATCCAAGATAGGGTCCAGACGTAAGTATGGGATCATTCTTCAAAATGAAGTTTACCTTATCATACCACATATTGGAGAAGCATTTGTATCATCCAGAATATTTTCAGCATGCGTCTGTATTTATTAATAAACAGATTATGATGTCAAGTGTCAAATGTTGCATTCAGAACCCTACTGGAAATAAGATCGAAAAAGGAAGACATTATTTTGAAAAACAATTTAATAAGATGATAGGATGGACGGGATATGGTGCTGATTGCTTGTAAACAAACGGGCGCCATCTTGGATGATCTAGTTACTATTTTTAGTAACTCATTTGCATATAAGGATGTTTAGACCAGCGGCCATCTCGGATGACCTATTTTTTTTTTTTTTGGCAGAATTTGACGTGCTTTTTGGACAGCCATTTTGGATGACTAATTTTTATTTTAGACCAGTAGCCATTTTGGATGACCTATTTTCTTTTTTAAACGACCATTTATTTAAATGTGCTTTTTGGCACAATATTGAATTTTCTTTTGGGTATAAATCTGGAGAGAAATAGCTTTAAAAATGAGTCGTATAAGCGAGTACCCTAACAGTATACAGAGCTGACTTGTATACTCTATCTAGTAATGATCGCGGGCATTGAGGGTCAGGCCCTTTTACGAGACGGAGATTTTCCCACTTAGACTCATCTTTAACGCCACACCAAGTCAAAGAGCCGATTCCTAACCTTACTACGACCCTCGGTCAAGTCTATAAGGTTAAGTCGGTCTAACGACACATCCATGCTCTTTGAAGTTTCTCACAAAGAATTACAAAAATTCGGTAGAAAAAAAAAACGGTACCTTCGATGTTGTCTCTTCAACGTCCTGAACTCAAATGACAAAGGAGTATTTCCGATATGACTCGCGCGCATGCGTCAATCCACATACGTGTCTGAACACGTTTTATAAGCTATTGTTAATGTCGACACACTGTCTGATTTTTGTTTATTTAGGGACGGAAGTACGGACAATGGCCTATTGAGATTCACTTTCAGTATCTGTTTTACATGTTAAGGTAAGGCTTTAGACAAAATGCAGGTGAATATAACATGAAATATAATTTTTCATCTCAACTGGTCAATTAGTATGCAATTACGAATTTTATACATAATAAATAAGTACACTTTTAAATTTCAGATTTTTTTACCTAATATCCTTCTTGTTCTGCATACATTCAAATGACAAAATCACAGCCTCTAAACTTTATGGAAATAATTAAATAATAAAAATATTTACCAAATCGATAACTTCCAAATCCAACCTGCAAAAAGGCATTTAATTCCCCAATACACACTTCAATATAGAAATATAGTGCGCTAATTCCGGTAAATATGGTCTTGAAATCCATTTTGAGAAAAAATTTAAAATAGATCTGTTCTTGTCAGTAGCTAAAGCAAGAATGAACAAGTTTTATCAAGTGCTTACATGAAAAGGAGTCTTTCAGGGCTGTTGCGCCCTATACGTCAATATTGGTGGACTTGGATTAGGCTTAATTTCATTTTGAAAAGAACGTGGGACAATGTTTTTACAAGATCTTTAAAGTATCGGAAAAATTCCCCTAAATTGCTGCAACTTATAGCTCGATGGTAGGTAGTATTTTGAGGGATCTACCGAAGTTTTAGTTCTCGTTTCTTTCGACGATTCCATCTCAGAAGTTGTCTGGGTCCAGTCTGGGTTCATCATCTGGGGATACACTGTATTCAGGCTACTTTTCTTAAATATTAAAAGCCTTTGAAAACCAAATAAAACTGTTAAACCACGCAACCGTTTTTAGCTTCTAGGACAACTGTTTACACTGCCACTTTTTTTTTATAAACCATCTCAAACGTTAGAACAGATCCTCAGCTATCATTTGAACCCTAGGTTCACGGTTCGATTTTTAACCAGTGTGGAACTAGATCATTAGAGCGGATTTAAACCCTCAAAATTCAATATACTCCGATTCAAATAAAACTGGTACCGTTGGAAAGGTCTGATCACGCTGATTCAGAAAATATATACATATAGGGGTCTAGCTCTATTAGTTCTCGAGATACATCGGTTTAAAGTTTGTCGTATATGATTCGAGTGATCTCCCCCCTTATTATCTGCCCCTTAAAGGAATCCAAAATCTTTAAATTGCTCTAACTCCCTTAGTGTTTGACCGATTTCGACAATCTTGGTGTCTAAATAGCATCATTCTTGCTCGTCTATGCAATGGTGAGCGTTTCAGACACCTCGATCCAAGATGGCGGCCGGAAATGACGTCATTGTCCCTATAAAATACTATATCTCATTTAGTTCAAGTCTGATCGGTACCCCATGAGTATCATGGAAAAGGTCTGATCACGCTGATTCAGAAAATATATACATATAGGGGTCTAGCTCTATTAGTTCTCGAGATATATCGGTTTAAAGTTTGTCGTATATGATTCGAGTGATCTCCCCCCCCCTTATTATCTGCCCCTTAAAGGAATCCAAAATCTGTAAATTGCTCTAGCTCCCTTATGTCTGGTCAGATTTTGATCATTTTTGTACCGTTGGAAAGGTCTCACCGAGACCTACACGATGACATCAACCTACCGGAACGAAACTCACTCATGCGTAAAATGCTTCTAACTCCCTTATGCCTTGACCGATTTGAATGAATTTAGACTCGTTAGAAAGGTCTAGAACGCTTTCCACTACCCATTGAACCACAATGACTTATACATAGTGAAAGATATTACTCTTAAGGTTTTCCTACATCTAAATATAGGTATGACATAATTCTTCTAAATAAAGCGGACCAATAAGAATAGAGATCAGTGATGTAATGACTCTAAATATAGTTGATGATCACATATCTAAATATAGCGGACCAATCAAATGAGAGACCAAGGAAATGAACATAGATCAGAATGAGGCCTCCGTGTGTATAAATAAGACAAACAGCCCTTATTCTTCATTCTGATTTCAGAATTACAACTGACAACATGTCTATTTTCAGAGGAAACTTGGGTAATGGACGTGTAGTAGAGGTGACAGAATGGAAGGGGGTGAGGCGAGTGGACTTAAGAGAATGGCAAGACGAAAAACCCACCAAGAAAGGTATCAGTTTAACCCTGATGCGTTGGAAAAACTGGGTCGACACTATAGAATACGTGGATCAGGCATTGACAGATAAAACGGACTACAACTGTCACTTGGGAGGCAATGTATATTGTACAATAACTGAATGCAGCAAATGTGTGGACATGAGACAATATTGGAAACCGAAAGAAAAAGCAGTACCCACAAAAAAGGGGTTGTGTTTACGACCACTAGAATATCAACGCCTCAAAGACCTGATACCTGAGATTGGAAAGACCCTACCCGAACTAGACGCAGTGGTCCCGTGTTGCTTACAGTCGGACCATATGAACCAGATAGGGATGCTACAGTGCCCGGAATGTAACCCCAATGACTGTACAAACTGGTTACTAATCAGAGACTGTTACTAAATATAGCGGACCAATCAGAAACTGTTACTAAATATAGCGTACCAATCGGAAATCTGACTCTTATCTAAAAGGCAAGAAAAGCACACCAAAAAAACAGACTCAAATTTATTTGTATATATTAGTGAAGTTGACCATGTATGACATGAATGTACTGTATATACTAATGTATGTATGTCATGTGATTCTATTGAATTGTATGATGAAATAAAATATGAATTGTACTCGATGCTTTATGGTTTGACCCATTGCCCTCAGTCTGGGTTCTAATGATATAAGACCGGATATCAGGACAATACCCCTTTCAACTCCCCAAGGTAATCCCTTTGCAAGTCGTCAGAGTGTCTGACTTAAGCAGGATATCAGAACAATACCCCTTTCAACTCTCCAGAGGTAACAGACGGGACAGAAGACAACGGAGAATTTCTAAAAATAACAACCAATCAGCGACAGGCACTTTATATAAATTGGGCTCCGCTTTCTTCCAGTTGTCAGTTCTGAAAAGTACTTTGAACTATGAACATGGATCTGTTTACGCAGAGTGATTCGGTACAAGTGAACCAGTTTTCCAAGCCAAATATGATGTTTTATGAAGATAGATTAAGAACGTTTCAAGACTGGTCAAAGCATTTCCTTATCGAAAGCCGGCTTTTATTACACTGGAAGTAGCGACAAGGTTAGTTGTTTCGCTTGTTCAGTCAACGTTATGTCCTGGGAATCGACGGACAACCCTTGGGTAGAACACGAAAAATGGTCTCCAACGTGTATTTACTTAAAAATGACGGGCTATAAAAGCGAAAACAAGAACTTGGTGCAACCTGTAGGTGACTTTAGATTTGAGACAGCGAGCAAGAACAATCAGACAGCGTCAGGATTCACCCCTTCATTTGGACAAAACGGTGGAAATATCCCATCCTTTGGATTTGGGTCAAATAGCAACACTGGAGCCAATTTATTTGTGAGACGATAGACATGTTCGGACTTGTTTTTGTGGCGGTGATGTTGATAAATGACTTTGAGTGGTGGTGGAGATGTAGGCAATTAAGACGAGAAGCCAGAGAGGGTGCTGAGAGACTTATTGATATTTTAAATTTGTATTTAGAGGAAAATAGACGTCCTTTATATTCTGTTGTATTATAGTTATTTTGTTGTAAGAATGCATTATGCTTGTATAAATTAATAAAATATGTCAGACTGGAACACCTATTTGTCCACTCTTTATTTCGACCCAAAGTCCCCTGCTAGTCATTTAGGTCCAGAGAAATTATATCAGTATGTAAAGGCCCAAGGAAAAAACACCATTGGTAGACACAGAATAAGAAAATGGTTACAAGATCAAGAGTCCTATTCCTTAACGAGAGGGGCCAGACGCCGGTTTAAACGGTCCAGAGTTATTGTGAACGGTGTAGACAGTCAATGGGATATAAAAATGATGGATATGATGGACTTGTCCAAATATAATGAAGGGTTCAAGTATGTCATTGTTTGCATAGATATTTTTTCTCGATTTGCACATGCCCAATTGATGCCAAGTAAAAAGAGGATCGATGTCACGTACGCTCTGACACATATATTGTCAGGGAGAGAGGAAACCCAACACTGTACGCACTGACAGAGTCATGGAGTTTCGAAGTAAGAAAGTCAATAAATATTTACGCGGTCAAAACAGTCACCACCTTTACGCCCTGAACACAGAAACCAAAGTAAACTTTGCAGAAAGATTTATAAAGACCTTAGAGCATAAACTATTTAGATACATGCTTAAAAACAGAACTCGGCACCGTCACTGGAAGACAAGGTACAAATTCAACATGCATTGAATGAAGGGTAAAAGACCATCCCTGGAACTCGATACAAGTTTGATGGGTACTGCGCAGAAACACACTACAAAACAAACACCAACAAAGAAACGTGCAAAGTCAGAGGATTTACATTGAACTACACCAACTCACAACTCATCAATTTTGAAAGCGTCAAACACATCGTCACAGACACACACGACACCTCACACATTACCATCACCAACCCAAGCAAAATATGTAGAGACAAAGGTAAACGAAAATTATACAACAGAGCAGAAGAAAAAAGATATCAAATGGTATACACTAAACGCAGAAGAATAGAGAATTATGACACAGTACCTTAAGGATATTAGAATGGGGAGAATGGTGTGAGAATGAATATGAACATGATTCAAATGATATTAGCGGAAGCAAATTTTGATGTTACTGGAAGCAAATTTTGATGTTACTGGAAGTAAATTTTGATGTTACTGGAGGCAAATTTGCATGTTACTGGAAGTAAATTTTGATGTTACTGGAAGCAAATTTTCATGTTACTGGAACGTGCTTTTGCAATTTTACATTGAAATATATAGGGAAAACTGGATTCGATTTTTGATGTTACTGGAAGCAAATTTGCATGTTACTGGAAGCAAATTTTGATGTTACTGGAAGCAAATTTGCATGTTACTGGAAGTAAATTTTGATGTTACTGGAAGCAAATTTGCATGTTACTGGAACGTGATTTTGCAATTTTACATTAAAATATATAGAGAAAACTGGATTCGATTTTTCATGTTACTGGAAGCAAATTTTGATGTTACTGGAAGCAAATTTGCATGTTACTGGAAGTAAATTTTGATGTTACTGGAAGCAAATTTGCATGTTACTGGAACGTGTTTTTGCAATTTTACATTGAAATATATAGGGAAAACTGGATTCGATTTTTCATGTTACTGGAAGCAAATTTTGATGTTACTGGAAGTAAATTTTGATGTAACTGGAAGCAAATTTGCATGTTACTGGAACTTTTTTTTGCAATTTTACATTGAAATATATAGGGAAAACAGGATTCAATTTTACTTCCAGTAACATCAAAATTTGCTTCCAGTAACATCAAAATTTGCTTCCAGTAACATGAAAAATCGAATCCAGTTTTCCCTATATATTTCAATGTAAAATTGCAAAAACACGTTCCAGTAACATGAAAATTTGCTTCCAGTAACATCAAAATTTACTTCCAGTAACATGCAAATTTGCTTCCAGTAACATCAAAATTTGCTTCCAGTAACATCAAAATTTGCTTCCAGTAACATGAAAAATCGAATCCAGTTTTCTCTATATATTTTAATGTAAAATTGCAAAAACACCTTCCAGTAACATGCAAATTTGCTTCCAGTAACATCAAAATTTACTTCCAGTAACATGCAAATTTGCTTCCAGTAACATCAAAATTTGCTTCCAGTAACATCAAAATTTGCTTCCGCTAATATCATTTCAATCATGTTCATATTCATTCTCACACCATTCTCCCCATTCTAATATCCTTAAGGTACTGTGTCATAATTCTCTATTCTTCTGCGTTTAGTGTATACCATTTGATATCTTTTTTCTTCTGCTCTGTTGTATAATTTTCGTTTACCTTTGTCTCTACATATTTTGCTTGGGTT